>CAJQUW010011327.1:0-45705 GCA_907163375.1 Prostheceraeus crozeri | reverse complement strand
GAAAGACAGGCATTATATACGTGTTTCTTCTTAAAGCACTGGCTATTTTGTAGGCTTCATCTCTGGGTATTTGTTTTGGGAGGTGTTTTCAGGATCACCTTCGTTGGTTGGATTGTGTAGGGTGTTGGGTACGGTTTGGTTCTGGGATTGGTAGAGTCTGGCTATTTTTGGGGGACTAATACCCGTGTCTTCATTGGCAGGTGTAATTGCTGGTTTGGGTGTGTTTTTGGTATTCTACAGTGTAAGCGGTTGCATATTCTGCTATAAGTGATTGGCCGCTGTGCTGGTGTCCGCTGGACGGCTTCGTGTATGTGCAGAGGGTGTTTGTCACATCTGTTCTGAGGGGGGGGGGGGGGGGGGGGGGTGGGGTGGGGGTGGGGGGGGGGGGGGGGGGGGGGGGGGGGGGGGGGGGGGTTTGGTGGGGGGGGGATGGGGGGGGGGGGGGGGGGGGGGGGGGGGGGTGTGGGGGGGGGGGGGGGGGGGGTGGGGGGGGGGGGGGGTGGGGGGGGGGGGTGGGGGGGGGGGGGGGGGGGGGGTGGGTGGGGGGGGGGAGTGGGGGGGGGGGGTGGGGGGGGGGGGGGGGGGGGGGGGGGGGGGGGGGGGGGGGGGGGGGTGGGGGGGGGGTGGGGGGGGGGGGGGGGGGGGGGGGGAGGGGGGGGGGGGGGGTGGGGGGATGGGGGGGGAGGGTTGGGGTTGGTTGCGGTGGGGTGGGGGGTTGGGGGGGGTGGGGGGGGGGGGTCGGTGGGGGGGGGGTAAGAGGGGGATGGGGGGGGGGGGTGGAGGTGGGGGGGGGTGGTGGCGGAGGGGGGGGCGCGGGGGCGTGCGCCGGGGGGGGGGGGGTGAGGGAGGGGTGGGGGGGTGGGGGGGAGGGTGTGTGTTGGGGGGGGGGGGGGGGGGGGGGTGGGACGGGGGGGAAGGGGGGGAGGAGGGGGTGTGGGATGGGGCGGGTGGCGGGGGAGGAGTTGGGTGGGGTGGGGAGGGGGGTGGCGGGGGAGGTGGGGGTTTGGTGGGGGGGGAGGTGGTGGGTGGGGGGGGGGTGTGGGGGGGGGGGGGGGGGGTGGAGGGGGGTGGGGGGGGGGGTGGGGGTGGGGGTGGGGTGGGGGGGGGGGGGGGGGGGGGGGAGAGGGGGGGGGGGGGGGGGAGTGGAGGTTGGGTCGGGTTGGGGGGGGGGGGGGGGGGTTGGGGAGGGGGGGGGGGGGGGGGTGGGGGGTGGGGGGGGGGTGGGTGGGGGGTGGTGGGGGGGGGGCGGGTCGGGGGGGGGGGGGGGTATTAGGGGGGGTGGGGGGGGGTGGGGGGGGTGGTAGGAGGTGGGGGGGGGGTGGGGGGGTGGGGGGCGGGGGGGGGGGGGGAGGGGGGGGGTGGTGGGTGGTGGGGGGGGCGTGGGGGGGGGGTGTGGGGGGGGGGGGGGGGGGGGGGGAGTGGGGGGGGTGGGGGTGGGGGGGTGGGGGGGGTGGTGGGTGGGGGGGGTGGGGGTGGGGGGGGGGGGGGGGGGGGGGCGGTTTGGGTGGTTGGGGGGGGGGGGGGGGGGGGTAAGGGGGGGTGGGGGGGGGGGGGGGGGGGGGGGTGGGAGGGGGGGGTGGTGGGGGAGGTCAGTGAAATTAAATTTGATGAAAAATGTTTTGGTGACGGTCCCAGGTCGAAATTCCACACTTTGGAAAATTTTCAAAATTTTACCCATACAAAGTCACTCTGACACTTAGGATTTTTTCAGGTAAGCGAGCTCCGACCTAAAATCTTGTAACCGCTCTAACTTTTGAACGAAGACAGATAGGAACAAGCCGATTCTTTCACTGAATTTGTCTCACTCTTAGCTTTCAAACGAGCTATCGCACGACAAAATCCGTCCACTGGAAGCCAAAATCGAAGCAAGCTGTCCAGAGGGGGGGGGGAGGTCAGTGAAATTTGATGAAAAATGTTTTGGTGACGGTCCCAGGTCGAAATACCACACTTTGGAAAATTTTCAAAATTTTACCCATACAAAGTCACTCTGACACTTAGGATTTTTTCAGGTGAGCTCCGACCTAAAATCTTGTAACCGCTCTAACTTTTCAACGAAGACAGATAGGAACAAGCCGATTCTTTCACTGAATTTGTCTCACTCTTAGCTTTCAAACGAGCTATCGCACGACAAAATCCGTCCACTAGAAGCCAAAATCGAAGCGAGCTGTCCAGAGGGGGGGGGGGGGATGTGAATGGGAAGGGGAGAGCGCGGGGGGTGATGGGGTGGGGCGGGAGGGGGTTTGGGAGGTTGGAGGGGAGGGTGAGCGCGATGGGTATTGCGGAGTGAGAGGGGCGGCGCGGGTAAGAGGGAGTGCGTCGGAGACTGAGCAGGGGGGGCGGGGGGGGTGGTGTGCGTGGGGTCGGGGGGTAGGGGTGAGGGTGGGGGGGTGAGGGGTTGGGGAGGTGGGGGGGGGGAGGCGGAGGGTGAGGGAGCAGGGGGGGGGAGGGAGTGGGAAGGGGGAGGGGGGGGGGCGCAGGGGGGGGGGGGGGGTGGGGGAGGGGGTGGGGGTGGTGAGCGGGGTGTGGGGGGTGGGTGAGCGGTGGTGGGGGGGGGGGGGGGGTGTGAGGGGGGGGGGGAGGGGGAGGTGGGGGGGAGGCGGAGGGTGGGGGGGGAGGTTGGGGGGGGGGATGCGGGGCAGGGGCGGGGGAGCGAGGGGTGATTTGGGGGTGGCGTGTGGAGGGGGGTGGGGGGGGGGGGGGGGGGGGGGGTGGAGGGGGGGGGAGGGGGGGGGGGAGGGGGGGGGGAGGGGGTTGGGTGAGCGGGTGCGTGGGGGGGGGGGTGGGGGGGGGGGGGGGGGGGGGGGGGGGGGGGGGGGTGGGGGGGGGGGGGGGGGGGGGGGGGGGGGGGGGGTGGGGGGGGGGGGGGGGGGGGGGGGGGGTGGGTGGGGGGGTGGGGGGGGGGGGGAGGGGGGGGGGAGGGGGGGGTGGGGGGGGGGGTGGGGTGGGGGGGGGGGGTGGGGGTGGGGGGGGGGGAGGGGGGGGGAGGGGGGGGGGGGGGTGGTGGGTGGAGCGGGGGGGGGGGGGGGGGTGGGGGGGGGGGGGGGGGGGGGGAGGGGGGGGGGGGGGGGGGGGGGGGTGGGGGGGGGTGGGGGGGTGGGGGGGGGGGGGGTGGGGGGGGGGGAGGGGGGGGGGGGGGGGGGGGTGGGGGGGGGGGGGGGGGGGGGGGGGGGGGGGGGGGGGGGAGTGGGGGGGGGGGGGGGGGGGGGGGGGGTGGGGGGGGGGTGGGGGGGGAGGTGGGAGGGGGGGAGGGGGAGGGGGGGGTTGGTTGAAGGTCAGTGAAATTTGAAAATTTGATGAAAAATGTTTTGGTGACGGTCCCAGGTCGAAATTCCACACTTTGGAAAATTTTCAAAATTTTACCCATACAAAGTCACTCTGACACTTAGGATTTTTTCAGGTGAGCGAGCTCCGACCTAAAATCTTGTAACCGCTATAACTTGTGAACGGCTGGTCCGATTGACTCGCAACAAAAAAAGTTTGTCGATGCCAGATTTTTCTCCTTCTTGCACAAACGCAGTAGCTCGATGAAGACAGAAATGATCCGTTCCACTAGAAACAAAGTTCAGAAGGATTTGCTGTATCTAGGGGGCGGTGGTGGGGGGGGGTGGGTGGGGGGGCAAGGTGGGGGGGGGGAGTCGAAGGGGGGTCCAGGGTGGGGGGGTGCGGGGAAGTCGGGGGGGAGGGTGGGAGGGGTCGGGGGGGTCAGTGACGCGCGGGGGGGGGGGGGGGGATGTCGGGGGAGGGGGGGAGGTGGGTGGGGGGGGTGGAGGTCGGGGGGGGGGGGTGGGGGTGGGGGGTAGGGGGAGGGGGGGGGGGGGAGAGGTGGGGACGGGGGGGGGGGGGGGGGAGCGGATGTGGGGGGGGGGGGGGGGTGGGGGGGGAGGGGGAGGCAGGACGGGGGAGGGGGGGGGGAGGGAGGGGGGAGCTGGGGGGGGGAGGGGGGAGGGTGGGGGGGGGTGGGGGGGTGGGGGGGGGGGGGGGAGGGTGGGGGAGGGAGTGGGGCGGGGGAGGGAGGCGGCGGAGGTGGTGGGGGGGTGGAGGGGGGTGGGGAGGCGGGGGGGGGTTGGGGGGGGTGGGGGAGGTGGGGGGGGGTGGGGAGTGGGTGGGGGGGGGGGGCAGTGGGTGGGGGTGGTAGGGAGGTGGGGGGGAGGGTGGGGAGGGGGGGGTGGGGGGGGGGTGGTGAGGGGTGGGGGGGGTGGGGGGGGGGAGGGGGGGTGGGGGAGTGGGGGGTGTGAGGAGGGGGGGTGAGTGGGCGGGGGGGGGGGGAGGCGCGGAGCGGGGGGAAGGTGGGGGGGGGGGGCGAGGAAGGGGGGGAGAGGGGAGAGGCGGGGGGGGGGAGCGTGGGGGGGGGGGGGGGCAGCGGGGGGGAGGGGGGGGGGGAGGGGGGAGGTCAGTTGAAATTTTTGATCATGAACAACACATGTTTTTGGCGTGACGGTCCCCAGGTCGAAAATTCTCACACTTTGGAAAAAAGGTTTCAAAATTTTAACCCATAACACAAGTCACTCTGACACCTAGATGATTTCTTTTCAGGTAAGCAGGAGCTCCGACCATATAAATCCTTGGTAACCGCGCCTCTCAAACTTTTGAAAACGAAGGAACAAGATAGAGACCAGAGACCGATTGTTCTCTATCACTTTTTTTTCACTGAATTTGTCTCACTCTTATACAGCTTTACCAAACCGAGCTTATCGCACGACAAAAAATCCGTCCCATCTAGAAGCCAAAAATTCGATAGCATAAAGGCTGTCACAGAGGGGGGGGTGGGAGGTCAGAGGAAAAATTTTGATGAAACAATGCTTTTGGTGAACGGCTCCCAGGACGGTCGAAATTCCCCACACTTGGTGGAGAAACCTTTTCAATAATTGTATCACCCATGACAAAAGTCCCACTCTTTGAACACTTTAGCGGATTTTTGTTCACAGGTAAGCGAGCCCTCAGCGACCTAAAAATCTTGTAACCAGCTCTAACTTCATTGAAAAACGCGGCGGTCCGATTGAACTCGCAACAAAAAATGTTTGTCGAGCAGTTTTCATTCTGCACTCTTTTTCAAAAACCGAGCTAGCTGTAAGAGACAAGAAATCCGTCCCACGTAGAACCAAAGTTAGAACGACGATTTGTTGTCGGGGGGGGGTGGGAGGGGCAGGGCGAGGGGGGGGGGACGAGGTCAGGTGAAATTTGATGAAAAATGTTTTGGTGACGGCTCCCCAGGTCGAAATTACCACACTTTGGGAAAATTTTCAACAAATTTTACCCAATCACAAAGTCACTCTGACACTTAGGATTTTTTTCAGGTTAAGGCGAGTCTCCGACCTAAAATACTTGGTAACCGCTCTAAATACTTTTGTGAAACGAAGACAGATAGAAACAGAAAGCCGATTGTTTACCAAACTGAATTTGTCTCAGCTGCTTTAGTCTTTCAAACGAGCTATCGCACGACACAAAAATCCGTCCACTAGAAAGCCAAAATCGAAGCCATACGCAGCTGTCCAGAGGGGGGTGGGGGGGGGGGGAACGTCAGCCGAAAATTTTTCACTCTCCGATTTTCGCTTGGAAACATCCACTCCTACACACATAAACCCCCAAAAATTTCACGTAGATTCTTCCGAATGCTGGCCCTCCACGATTTTTCTCATCCGATGCTTCGTTTGGCGCAGCTACAACACCAATAAAAGTCCCCACAATTCTAATGTCCAACTAATTCTTTGAAGAAACGAAGTCTTTTTCTCGGCCGATTAGCCTTGAAGATCTCGACCCTAAACCTGATGCAGAATTTCACGCTGATATTCCGAATCTGACCTCCGTTTTTCCCTCGACTCCGACCCAACTCCTTCCCCACTCGAAACAACCCCATTTTACAAACCCAACATTACAGCAGATTGCACCAAAAACAATCACACAACTAATAGCCTCAAGACTAATCCTGGAGGTCTCGCCCACTGTCAAAGACCTAGGACGGTCCGCCCACGTCCACCAAGCGGTCGAACCAGACAAAATAACCAGTCACCCACGAAAGTCTCCTACACTCTGATCGTTTGACAAGAGGGGACAAGGGGGGAAACGTCCAAAGCCGAAACATGGTGTGTGAACGTGGACGGAACAAACCCCAACAAACATAACAGAACCAGAGCCAAAAAGAACCAACAACACGCGCGACCCCAAGAACTGCCAGCAACCCACCGGCCGGCACAACCACTGACAGACCACAAACAACCTCTATGCGTTCCAGCAGGGGGGGGGACTCAAGACACACGAAGCACCACGGCGGCCGAACCAACGGAACACTCTGCACTGTGCACAGAGGGGGGGGGACGGCAGTGCCAACGACGCCGCGCCCATCTTGCGCTATCCAGAAGTGGAGTTTTTACTTACTACTCCAGTACAAAGTGGGAATTAAACATCGGATTAATTTGTGGGCTTAAAAATCGAATCTTCTCGTGGGAAAATGACTGATAAATTTTCAAAACAGTACAAATGATCTGTCAAGGTCGATGGGAATGCCTTCATGAAATGCGATGAGTGTTTTGTACGTTCGAAAGACACTATTCCTTATCTAAACTGTCGGAGAAATATTTCGGCTTGTGGAACTCATCAGTTGAGGCCATTTCCATTTAATCAAGGCAATATTTCAACCAAAACATACGCAGATCATCATTTTTTAGCTAGAAAAACATGTATCAATTAGATAATAGATTCTTTGTAAGTGTAGTTCTCAGATTAAATATCACACAAAAACCCACACTATAACATCCCATAAAATTCACGGATGGGCAATCACAGGCCTGCAACAGCCAAAACCGTCGAATTGCTTTCCCTGCATTGATTTGTTTGATATCTGAAATAATTTTGAGCAAATCAGTTGAAATTGGGTAATTTTTCACTATTTAAGCTTTGCTCAAAGTATCATAGTGCCTTGTTGTTCGCTACATTCCTAGCATATTACAAGAATAGCGGAAGCGAATATAAACATGATCGCTTCCATGTCCTAGGTCTCAACCTAAAATCAGAAAAGCCCGCTATCTCCTTGAAATATACGATCCAATATTGCGGTCTAAGAAGCGAATTTTGTGTTGATTTAGATGTTTCATCCTGAGGCCTATCCACAGATATCTGAGCGTTCAGCTAATTATTTCCGGAACCGTTTGCTGACGTCAAAAGCAGGTGGAAAATTCTTTCCCTTTGGTTGATCAGGATATTGGTCTCAAGCTCTCAATAACATTTTTGTCTGATAAGAACTCCTGCAGAAATGTAGTCTGAAGGTTGGGTTAATGCAATATACTAGCTTTTCAACGTCAAGCTAGTTTATATTTCTAATGGAAGGTTGGATGTTTAAAGCAATGGATTGGAGCGTTAAATATTACACAATGACATTGTGAGAAACAGGATAACATTTCAAATCCGACATTCATAAATTGGTCGCCACAGGTCTGACTGCATGTCTTGCTTATATGCATGCTTCCATGTAATATTGTTTTTGATAAAAAATACGGAAATAAAGATAGTTGCTCAATTCATTAATCCAAAACAATACCCAATAACGATAAACACCAAAATCAAAACAATGTAATATGTAAGCAATGCACGAGCGCTTTCGTGGTATCTGTTCATGTGCAACGGCCAAGTGAAATGAAATGCAACAACTAGGGAAACTGGAAACACAACTCAAAACGGTACTAATGAACAGATAAACTCCTTCTGGACACAAAGTCCAGGCATGTGCGTCCAGGGGATTGGTTGAACAAAGCTTCCAGAATACTCAACTTAGCACTTTGACTGGAAGAATACAAAATCAAAAAATATGGTGAAACGTATTGCCAACAAATGAATCACACGTTTTCCCTAGTTGTTGCATTTCATTTCACTTGGTCATTGCACATGAATATAGACCACGAAAGCGCTCGTGCATTACTTTCATATTACATTGTTTTGGATTAATGAATTGGGCGACTATCTTTATCTACAAATGCATTGACCATCACAACTGTTTCAAAAAATACGGAGGTGGAAAAAAATGGAATAATTGTAGTGTAAATATATTTTTGTAATTCACATTGTATTCTATGTTACCTCGAACAAACTTTGCATGTTTTGAATTTTTTCTATTCGAATTCATTTTGTCATGTACTCAATTTTGAAACATTGAAGATGTAGTGGAACAAAGCTGCAAAACATCTGCTTGGCCAGCTTGCCAGCTAAGCCGGAAGGTCAGTGCTTTAGGACTTGTTTCCTGTTGTGATTAACGTAGTCTTTGCCCACATTGAAACCAATTCTGTTGACAATTAAAAATTGATTTTTAACTTCGAATGAATCAATGTGTAAGATGGTAACCCCGTAGAATTCTGTCGAATAATAGTTACTGCGTTAGTACATCCATCTGATCCGTTAAATAGGTTCATTCTTCACACTACCAAAAAGAGCTTGTTTGATCAGTGAGCTCCCTTATCAGATGGATCTATGATTGCGGGACGCGCTTTTTGTTTACAGACTTATAACTAGAAGAACTGGATGTACGGACACCTGTGAGCGGAAGATAACCAGTGAGCGCTGTAAACGACGTGTGCAAGCCCATTTATTTTTCAAATAATGACATTTGCAATCTGCAAATATTTAACCATAACTTAAATGAGGAGGACTTCTACGATTATTTAGCTAGAATGCTTGATTGCATCACTTGGAATTTCTGGTGATTTTAATAGATGCATGCGATCTGCTTGTAGTACGATTCTGCTATATCTTACTACAACAACGTTAAACATCTTTTCTGTGCATTCAGCTGATGTTACTTTATAAGTTGCCGTGATGACATACGGTAGAAATCCTATCAAGTGCGCGAGGATCCTGAAACAGTCCCAGTTAATTCTGACTACAGTGTGATATCTGGTGACGGGAACTTTTATTTCAGGTGCTGTCCCAAACTTGAGTGTTGGCTTTGATCCCATAAAAATATAACGGTGTTTCGAGCGAAGAATGCTTTTGCCTATAAGTAAGTTTTCTAATACTGCCAATTACCTCAGAAATCATTCAGTCTTTAAATCATCTGCTAGTAAGGGAGACTAGCAAAAAGTTTTCTCCATTGAATCAAGGTCTGCCGTGAGCGCTCTGTAGTTTGAACTTAAATTTATAGACCGATCCAAAAAAAAAAAATAATGCCCAATATTGAAATACAGATTGACAAAGTTTGTGTACCGCACATTAATTAGATGGATGGTCCGCACGTGAGTAATGTGAAAAAGCGCGAGATATTCGGCTCGCAATGAAAAAAGTTAGAAATTTGGCTCGTCATGAGAGATGTAAGGACACGTGACAAACAGCACAAGATGTGTGAGAAATGTAAGTTTTTGAGAAACATTGCTTCAGTTCTATCCGATTACACACCACGCGGGGCCAGAAATGGTTTGGATGTTTTCAGATATTTGTTTTCTTCTTCTAACACACAAAATGCATCACATGCGAACATAGCATTAGATCTGATGGAACTACATGTCTGCTGTCAATATTAACCCTTTAGGCGCCGCATTTTTTTCGAAAATTCTATAGTTTTTGTTATGTCTATTTTTTCCAAATTATCGAATGTTATGATAATACATGCTATTCCAATATGAAATATATTTACTAGTACATAATATCAAGTGTCCAAATGTAGTACTACATGTAAACATGACACAGTTTGAAGTTCAATAGCGTGTGGTATCTTTCAAAACAAGGATACGCGCAGAGTGCACGTTGCATCTTTGACACTTGAATTGTTTCTGTCGCCGCCCGCCCTCTACTGTGCGATCACTGCAAACAGTACAATCGGGTCTGGTGTTTGTTTGCTCCAGGAAGTGCCTTTCAATTAGTCTTTGGGGCATGTCACCCGAACTTCGGGGCGGCAGGGAGTCTCCAAAACCAATTCCGAGAGCATTACTATGAAATGGCCAGGACCTGAAAGTTGTATGTCTACATCATCATTTTCTGATTCTGGTTCACGTACCGGAGTCCTGAGTTATCAATTCCGCTGCTCATCAATCGTGCACCGGAATCTACATCGTGCCATCCTGGAAGCTTCCCACAACAACAGCGCAAAGCGTCACTTCCCCAACAAGCAAACCAGCAGTTGCCACGATAACAGTGTGATTGCGTGTGTTTCAAGAACATCGATAGAAATCTCGGCCTGTGATTGGTTCTCCACATCGGTCCATTATAACCAATCTAGGCGAATTAAATGAATGAAGAAGACTCGTTGTGATCAACAGACACCTGATATGAATATGTGCATTAGTAAAGCAAAGTAAAACCGATATAATGTTACCAATATCAACGTACAAGTTGTTCGTCGCAATAATGCGACTTTGGCGCTTAAAGGGTTAAGTGCTTGGTTGTAAGTTTGGTGATCAACAAGGTGCAGAAGTTTTATTGTCTTCATTTGATCACATAGTACGTTTAGTTGAGCATCAAGTTTCCTTCTACATGCAACCTTTATCTTCGCAAAAAGCTATAAATCCGGGTTCTTCTTCTTTTGGAAGTGCTCTGCCGAAGCATTGAGTAAACTCAACTGTCATCAAACTATCAAACCAAAATACACTTCCAACAAAATTACTCATGATAGGCGTTTGCGGTTATTTCGAGTCTCTCGTGATGTGACAGAAGGAATAATTGCAAATAATCACAGAATCAAGAGCACAGCCTACGTATGCCTAATCCACTGGCCTAGCAGCAACACGTGTCTACGTAAGTCGATATGTCACAGGAAAAACTCTATTCCGACTTCTACATTTATCAAACAGACGACTGATATGCAATAACATTTCTTACGACGAATCATTTAAGTTCACAACCAAGCAATCGAAACAACTCAAAAGCAGGGCGCAACGAAAGTTCAAGATGTACTAGCCGGATAAAATAACATCATCCAAAACGACGGCTCCCCAACTAATTGACTGATCATGGCTTAAGGGAAGGACAATGGCGGTTTTTGTACCTTCGTGGAGTCCGCTAACACGAGAACGAGTGAATCTACGAATTGAACAGATGTCGAATTGTCTCGAGGACGAATATATATGAACCTGTTACAGGACAAAGCCCAGGGCAAAACGTGCGTTCCTCTCTGTGATCGCTTTTGGGGGGTAAAGTGCAGCCTCATGAACTCATGATTAAATGCAAAAACATAGAAAGTTCTGATTACCCGGTCACTCATTTACTTTTCGGCGATTGTGACAAAAATCGTTACTTCTTGTGAGAAACTTCGACATTACGTGTATGTGAAGAAATTGGCAGTCTCAGAGCGGACCCACATCCATGTAATTTAAACTATTATTAAACCCGTAACAGATGTTTTTTCTATGGCATAATAGTTTCATCTTGAACGAATCAAACTACTAAAGGTCCATAGCAAGCGTAGTTAATAATTCATCTTAGCGCAGGAAGCATGTAGATATCATTGGTGAACCTTTTATCAAGGTTTTAAGAAAAAAAAATAACACACGAGCAAATCGGTGGATTAATGTAAATCAAGTGACTCGGTCAACAAGTTTTTCCAGCATTTTGGAGAAATCGAACAATTATTTTGTATGGACCAATTGTCCCCAGACATATTTGTGCCGAATATGTCTTTATTCATCTTTCACTTTTCATGCGGCTAATAATACGAAATTTGAGTCTGGGGTAATAACACGTACTATGATCAATTTCCATGTGAAATAACGTTTACATCGCGACACGCATTCACACTACATTTCAAATCAGCAATGCTCCTGTACATATAGATTTTAGCAGGGTTGGGATCGATTCTACACCGAGCAAAAATGTGTAGCCAGAGTTGCATTTTGAAATCTTAATAGTTCTAGCATGACCTGTAATTTTGCTTTGGCCTCTATTTCTCTTTGTTGAACGCAATAACTTGATTAGGGTCAAACGTAATAAACGTTTAAACCGAATTGAACCCATTGAAAAGCCGATTAGCGATGGTTACTTATGGTAGAAAAAGTCTGCCAATTTAAAAATTTGAAATCGAGCACAGTCATTATTCCATGAAAATCCAAAATTGAAGATCATATCAGCATCACAGACAGTGTTGCAGCATAATTTTGAATTCGTTGTCATTACTCCTAGTAGCAATCTCAAAAAAAGGAAACCGCAATATAATTTACGAGCTGAAGCGTGATAAACGCTATTACACGTACGACAATCAGGATTTTTATATTTGGCTTGAGGTGAAAAGTTATTTCGGTTTACCACATTGCAAACAGTTAGCCTCAGATGGCAACACTTTGTGAAGTGTCTCCCACAACTGCTTGCTCGGGGTCCTTTCAGGTGAATGGTGAGATGCCCCGCCCCTCAGGTCCTCTAAACCCTGTGTGCTTACTCGATAATCAAACCTAGGTGATTGACATTTCATGTGTTCTTGGTAGATACATCTACACCAAGGACGAGTTAAGAACTAAAAGACCAAATTATACTATGCCTTTAATAAACAACTGCCCTCAATTACTAAACGATATTAGAGTGTATAAAATTAAGTTGGCGTAAATTCAAGCTTAGATAGAACAATTTCCAAACATAATCTGTGCTTGCTACGAAACACATATACGAACGGAAGTACACTCCCGCCAGATTCACCACTCGGATGAGGCTGTACATGGATCAATCGGCAAGCAAACTTTATACAACACATAGGTTGTACTCACTTCCAGAACACTCCTCGCTAATTGAGTTTCACCGCTATTAAATCAAAATCACGACGCCTATTTTGGGATGCATCCGAGACCTGTCAAACACTTTGCGAACTTACAAGCTGCAGCTGACAGAATCTCACCAACCCAGTTTTTTTTGCGAGCAACAACGTAGTTGTCTATCACCCCACAACGATTTAACACTGATAGCACCGCTCCCACACTCGGGGTTGGTCAAAAACCCACGCCACCTAGTGGGGTTTTTGGCTTGTTTGGGAATTATTCTGGTCCAGCTGACGCGAACTAGTCGATGGACGCCATTTTCTCAACGTACTCTATTGTACATACTAAACTGCGAAACCAGACATTGTCAAACTCGTAACATACTTCCTCAAGAGTCCGAGAAATTGGTTCAAAAGACAAATAGTAGAAAGCCCTCGACAAGAAGCGATAATGTCCGAGGAATTCGATTTTCCGGACTCGACTACGGATGAGCTGGTAATTCTACACCTACCGGATCTGCCTTTTGTGATTTTTGTGAACGTTTTTAAAACCTGTAATTTAAGCGGGTTGTTTGTGAAGAAGTCAGGGGAACCGAGTCAAGGCGGCAACTTTTATAGTTAGGAGGCTAGATTCAATGCATCTAGCATGAAAATTCACCAAAATAACCTCGAAATGCGAATTTAAGCTACGTTTTAAGAACTTTCTTTTGATTTTCAGTTGTCAGTCGACGTTAACACAAAAGGAATTCAAAGCATCGGAAGTATTGAATCAATTCATCGCACCCTTCTCACACCGACTTAAGATGGAATAAGAATATGAAAGAAAAAATAAAAATGTAAAAAAAAAAATAAATAAAAATAAAAAAAATGGAAAAAAAAAAAAATAAACTAAATAAATACATACAAAAAAATATTTAATAAAAGAAAAAGAATAAAAATTATAAAAAAAAAAAGAAATTAAAAAATAAGAAAAAAAATAAAAAATAAAAAAAAATACAATAATAAAAAATATAATTAAAATAAAAAGAGAAGAAATAACAAAAAAAAAAAATAAAACAAAAAAAATGAAGAAATAAAAAAAAAATAGGAATAAATAAAAATAATAAAAATATTAAATAAAAAAACATATAAAATGAAAGGAAAAATGAAAAAAAAAATTAATAAAATAAAGTATAAAAACAAGAATATAAGAAAATAGAAAAAATAAAATAAGTAAAGTAAAAAAAAAAAAAAAAAAAAAAAATAACAATAGAAAAAAATATAAATCATAAAAATAAATTAAATTAAAAATGAAAAAAAAAATTAATGGCAAGATAAAAATGGAAAAAAAAAAAGAAAAAAAAAAAATATGAAAATTAAAAATAAAAAAAATAAAAAGATAGAAAAAAAATAGAAATTAAAAAAAAATGGAAAATATTAGAAAAAATAATTGAAGAAAAAAAAAAAAATTAAAAAAAAAAAAATTAAGAGATGAAAATAAAAAATAATAAATAAAAAAAAAACAAAAAGAATAAAAAGAAAAATAAAAAATTAGAAAAAAAAAATGAAAAAAAAAAAATGAAAAAAATAAAAAAGGAAAAAAAAACAAAAAAAAAATATGAACGAGATAAATAAAAGTGAAAAATAATAGAGAATAAAAAAGTATGGAAAAAAATAAAAAAAGAAATATTTAATATATAAAAAAACAAAAAGAGTATAAAAAAATATGATAAAGAGTGAAAAAAAAATTAGAAATAAAAAAAGATAAAAAAATAAAAAATGCTAAAAAAAACAAATAAAAAAAAAAAGAAAAATAAAAGAAAAAATGGTAAAATAAAAAAAAAAAAAAAAAAATAAAATAAAAAAAGAAAGACAAAAAAAAGAATAAAAAATATAAAAATAAATATAAAAAAATAGTAAATAAAAATTATGAAAAAGGAAAAAAAGAAAGAAAAAGAAAAAAAATGTAATAAATAAAATTAAAAAAAAAGAAATATAAAAAAATATGAACTAAAAATATAAAAATAAAAAAAAAAATAAAAAAATTTAAAAAAAAAGATAGAAAAAAGAAAAAAGAGAAAGTAAACAAATAAAAAAATAGAATAAAATAAAAAAATTAATATACAAAATATTTAAAAAAAAAAAATAAGATAAAAAAAAAATAAAAAATAATATGAACAGTAAATATTAATAAAATAAAAAAATAAAATATGAACAGCTGCAAGACATCTCACATCCGGTTAGAATGTAATTCTCAATCAAATATCATGTTTCCAAACTGAAAACTTAAGAATAAACATGGTTTCCTCTGATTTCTTCTCACATATAATCAGTCGAGACGTATGGGGGAACGAACTGATTTTTCTTGCGTTCTTTCCATTTTGTTTGTGTTAGAAAACCATTTGGTTTTTCAACTACAAATAATCGATCTTTTTTACTTTCTACTCATGTACATGGACATGTTAGGCAATATATTTGTAGTGACTGCAAATAGAGGCACTATAACAGCAGTTGAAGCAAACATGTGAGCTACGGTTACCCAACATTTATTATTAATGGGTCAGGAGATGCCTGACAAGAGTGCCCGCAGCGCACCTTTCAGTAGTCTACCACGAAAAACACTCTCTAGTAGCGATGACCGGTGTCGTCGTTTATTGACTTTCTCAAATTACACATGAACAAGAACAGCAGAAATCGCACCCTGGATGATAATAATAATGATGATAACATTAATAACTACAATAGCAACAATTATGACAATTGAATGCACGTATTATTATATTGATAACAATAACAACTCCACATATCTATACATCGTAGCAACACAAACATGGACATGTCAACTCGCTTTCAACACTTGCGTTTACTTAAGTACGACCTCGGGGTCAAAAAAGAATTCCTAAAAACCCAGACAAATTGGGTTTTTGGGACCCAAAAACCCCAAAAAGGGTTTTTTGCCAACACCTGCCCACACTCGAACCATTCTTTCAGACAGGTATGATCAATATATCTGTTCCGGAAAAACTCATGTCTGCAAGGTGGGTTCTGTTTATAACTCGAACTTTCAACTCACTTCCTCAGGAGAAATGACCTGACATGCGTTGATAGTACAATAGCTTGGATTACAGTTCAAAGAGATCACAAATACATACAAGACACAGGACATATACGTACGTTTTAATCATGATTCGGTAGCTTAAGTTTTTCCGTGGACGGTTCCAAAATTACCCATTCAGAATGAGCATCATGATCGCATGACAAATGAGATAGAAGTCTTAAGGCTAAGTGTGACTTTGGCTCCTGGTCAAAATGCTATATTCACGGAATGGTCCTAAAATTCAGTTTCAATAACCTGTCCCAGGGAAAGTCTCAAAAATTTGAATAACAGAACTGTCTCAGCAGCATCAAAAATTATGTTTCGCTTAAAACAGAAATCGGAAAACCAATAGCATCTGATTGCAGTGGAAGTAGGCCTAGTTTCACCTGGTTTCAAACTCAGAGGCTATTAATTTCTCGCTTAAAATTTAACAGAGGCGTAGGTTTCAGATGTTGCTGAGGGCGTTTATTTATTTGCATTTTACCTCAAGACTCGGGACATTTTTATCAAAACTGTCCAAGACCATTTTGCACGAGGACCATTTTGAGTAGACTTCGCGACTTCAACTGTGGTGGACATGCCACTACTATAGCAATCCACGAACATATTTCTAACAACCTCTATGATGTTTTTATGATTTCAGCTTTGCTTATATCGTATAATAGTCTCGATCAAATCTTTCAATTCGTAGACTTTTCTCATAAGTAGTCACTACTATATTTTCATAGCAAATCGTGTAACGTAGCTACGACGGACAATTTTTGTTAAACAAAACAACAGCAAAACAAATGAAACATGCAAGCACTAGCTTCAGAGTATCTGCATGATTTAATATTTTATTTATTTTTCCGCACAATTGATGCCAACCTATTCAATATACTGTACTACAAAATAAGTTATTGGAATTGAGTGTTTACGTGCGATGTAGCGTTTTTAATCATAGAAGCGGCCAGTTATACAGGGTGAGTCATAATGTGCGCAAAACTTTGGTGATGTCCTGTGATTACTGAACGGGGTACTCGACATTAACTTTAATGCCATTTTGTTCGTTAAGACTTGGGGTTTTGTATGATGTCACATCCTACAGACTTCTATGAATTTTAAGTATAAAAATTTGAAAATTGAATCATGTCATATTTTCTCAGTTGGTGAAATATTACCATAGTTTTGGGCATGATTCTGCATCTGTTTAGTGATTCGCAATGACATCAAAATGATTCCACAATCCATTTTATTTCGTTCAAACCAACAATCTGGACACAAACAAGAATCTATGTTTTTTGAAGATTTTGAATTTGTCCTACAATTAGGAAATGTTTGATTTAACTAAGATGATGCAAATTTCAGCGCCAAAAGCTAAATTGTCTTTTTTTCGTTAACGATGGACTTAGAAACAAGATTGACTATTGTGAAATTGTTCTCATTCCAATAACGAATCTCCAACTGCTACTCTACGTGCATATAAGAGAATGATGTCCTTGCACAATGATCCATTTCCACCTTCAACTATCAGTCGACTGATGCAGAAGTTTGAGGCAACAAAGACTCTCCATGACATCCAGTCTCCTGGTAGACCGTCCATTGTCAATGAACGTTCCGCTGCTATCGAGAAGTCGATCACCAATCTTAAAGCTGCAAATCCACTTGGTCATACTAGCTCTCGACAAGTCGCGCGTGAAACCGCTATCCCTCAACGCAGTGTCGTTCGAGTCCTACATCAAATCGGGATGCATCCATTCCGAATATCCCGAACACAGGCGATAAGTGAAGAAGACAAGCTGAAGCGTCTTGACTTCGCGAAGTGGATATTGGAGAATGAGGAAATCCTGCCAAACATTCTTTGGTCTGATGAAGCTTACTTTCCCGTACAGAAATAAGTTCGTATGAATCATAGTATGAAAAGGTATGAAAAATAGTATGACAACGCATACGTATGTAATAACATACCATGAAACACAGTATGTACAGGTATGAATAATGCATACGTGTGTATAAACATACTATGAAACATAGTATGCATAAATATGAATAGCGCATACGTATGTAATAACATACTATGAAACATAGTATTCATAAATATGAATAGCGCATACGTATGTATTAACATACTATGAAACATAGTATTCATAAATATGAATAGCGCATACGTATGTATTAACATACTATGAAACATAGTATGCATAAATATGAATAGCGCATACGTATGTCTTGACATTCTATAAAACATACTGTGAATAAGAATGCATTACGCATATGTATGCATTATCATAGTATGAAACATAGTATGCATAAGTATGAATTTCGCATACGTATGTATTAACATACTGTGAAACATAGTCATAATTGATTATTTAAATTCATACCGTATACACACATACTACATGTTATTGTGCAAGAGTAATCTATGTTGGGTAGCGACAATTTTTTCTACTATGATGTTTGATGCGTAAACCGAATTTTGTACCCATGCTGAATGATGCTGGTGATTATCAGTCATCTATACAGAATTAATGAGTGATATCAAATATAACTTTCGTTGAATATACGCATTTCATAATGTTCATAATGTTGCTGTTCAACTTCCTGATGAATGACGTACCCATTTTTATCTCAGGTCATTGGAAATAATTATTTTTCATTTAATTATCTTTGTCTAGTATTAAATAACTATTTGCTAGCATGTAATGACATTATTTGCAGATAACGAATTCGTCAATAGTTCTGATTCTTGTGATAATGAAATTCTTTCATTTATATGTATATATTGTTCATGCTTTTCAGATACTTTATGCAAAACGTCTTTTCTACAAGCTGAAAATTTCATGAGACGATTTTATCAAACACGTATGGTACTTAATGCATGCAATTCTGAAATATTACTCATTGTTTTCCTATGATTATTAATGCAATAATGATATTTATGGAGCTTCCACAGTATCTCCACAATATTTCAACGTGTTTTGAAAATGATAGTAAAAACCTACTGATGATGCCCAACACATCGATTTTGTTTTATTTTTAATGCATAAATGATTCATTTATGTATATTTAGTCTAACCAAGAATTCATCGAGTTGGATCCTTCTCATCTCATAATTGCATGACCTACATGCATTTTTTTACATAACATGATGATATCATAAGAATTTGATTAACGATTACCATGCATACAAGAGCAGGTATTATTCTTGTTAAAAAGAAATAACAACGTGTCTTGTAGCTTTCTTTTGCTCAAAGAATTAGTTATTCAACGAGTTTACTTTTGAAAAGTCTCATGTGTATTGTGGATCTCTACAATGTCAGTAAAAATTTGAAAGTCCATTTTTGAATAATCTAAAAGTTAAATATGAAAGTGTTACTAATATAATTTCCTTGAGTTGCCATTGATTAAGCGCTATTTTGAACACCAACATATTTAAGATAAGAAATTCTATCAAACATGATTCATGAAAGTAATAAAAGCTAATTCAATTAGTTTCGAAAAATATTGTTGATATTTATTTTGATTATTTATCTTTCCTATTATTGCTTGAGAAATTGCCACCTTATCATAAACGTATATAATTCTTTTATTAGTGTGTCATTGTATCTGAAGTTTTCCATCATGCCCATCAGGGTTGTCCAGTCTAACTCAGAAGGCTCCTGGTTCCTTTCACTTCTCTAATAATAAGCATTAGTTTATTTCCATTGAAAGCATAAATGAACCTGTATGAACGTCAAAACAATAAATTTCATACTGTCTTGACGTGGGAACATTATTATTAGCTGCTTGCATTACAGGTAACGGTAACGGATTCTTTCAAGATTGTTTATGTTACTGAATGCTAACGAGTTGCTTCACTTTCTTTTCTTTATCTTCTGCTTAGGGGTTTATGGTACCGTCCTCTTCACTCGAACTTTGATTTTAAAAAATCATACAAAAATGTTTATCTTTGATCAAATAGGTTTGTCGTTTGTGTGTTATAACAAATGAATGCCATATATGTGATTTTAACGTATGAGAAATTGTAATTATTTTGATCTTAAAATGATGCTAATGGCTGTCTCCCTCATGATATGTTCTCTATTTAAATCAGTTGACTTGCTACATTTGACATGTTACCGGAGAGACAAGGTGCTTTTGACTTTGTTCCCTTTCAGATTAAAATACGACATATTGAATACAGAATGCATGTTATTATTCATATGATAAGTGGTGCATATAATAATGAATTCATGCTGTTATAGAATATATGTACAACATCCAAACATATGTGCTTATGTATGATATCCCTTCGTACGATATACTGCTGTATGCATATATGTTGCATTTTTATGTCAGGAACATACTCTGAAAACTCACGTGTGTTTAGGATGAGTATACGTACCTATTTTCATAGTATGTTTCTTAGTATGACTCATGCGTATGGCACGACAACGCGTTACATGCTCTTAGTACGTCTCATACTATGTTTCGTATGTCTGTTCCATACTATGTTTCACATCATGTTTTCACAGCGTGTGCCATATGAGTATGCATACTATTTTCATAATATGATTCATACTATGTAAAGTCGTAGTATGAATCGCACGTATGTTAGGGTATGGCCCGACAGAGCGTTACATGGTCACAGTATGTTTCATAGTATGCTTCATACGTCTGTTCCATACTATGATTCATACTACGTTTTCACAGTGTGTCTGGTATGAATACGTATATGATTTTTCATGGTATGTTTCATAGTATGATTTTGCTGAGTATGATTTAGGGTATGCTTCATACTATGTTTCATACTATGTTAAGTCATAGTATGAATCATACGTATGCCAGGGTATGGCCCGACAGAGCGTTACATGTCCATAGTATGTTTCATACTATGTTACATACGTCTGTTTCATACTATGTTTCATACGAATGTTTCATAGTATGATTCATACCAATTTTTTCTGTACGGGTTAGTTTAGATGGGCTCGTAAACCGACACAACTGTGTGATATGGGCATACGAAAATCCAAGATGCAATTTGCCGAAGAATCTCCACTCACCAAAGCTTTGCGTTTGGATGGCAATTTCTTCAAACTTCAAATTGCAGCCCCACTTCTTCGAATCGACTGTGGATCAAGAAAACTACACTAGCATGCTCCGTGATCACCTCATACCTGAACTGCAAAAGAGGCGGAAGATGAAGTCTGTCGTATTCCAACATGATGGAGCTCCTCCTCATTTCTTGAAGAAGGCACGAGACTTCCTATCAACGAAATTCCCCGAAAACCGAGTGATTGGTCGTGGTTACGGTCATCCTTGGCCACCGCGGTCTCCCGATTTGTCCCCATTAGACTACTATTTGTGGGGAACTTTGAAGGCTCGCGTGTATCACCAATTTGTTCCGAGAAACATTAATGAGTTAAAGGAGAAAATCTTTGAAGAAGTTCAAAATCTTGAAACAGATGAGCTCCAACGGGCCATTAACCATTTGCTCGTCAGAGCACAATGTGTTGTCGAGGCTGATGGAGGATTGTTTGAACACTTGCTGTAAATTGTCTATCATCAGTAATAAGCTTAATTATAAGAAGTCCTTTGGAAAATTTGTTTTTAATTTGAATTTTGAACGATTTAAATAGTGAAATTTAGGTAAATTCTAGTGAATTCAAAATTAGCTAGAATACTGTCAAATAATTGAAAGAGAAAAATAATATTGCACACAGCAAAACCCCATGACATGCTAAACAATATGGAAGAGAAACTCAATTCGAATAATTATTTTGGTCAGAGCTACAAGTCCTTGAAGTTTTGCGCACATTATGACTCACCCTGTACTTTCAGATAAATTGATATCAGATGCACACGTTAGGATTTGAAATTTGTCAAAGCTTAAGTCGCGATACCGGCGAGGTTCCTCTTGAAACCTTGGGTAATTGTTTACAATGATAAAATGTAATTTGTGTAACGTTATTGCATCTCAATGTAACGTTACTACGCTTGAAGCGTAATAACGTTGGATTTCATACAGCACTTATGACGCGAGTGAAAATCAATTTCACAGTCGTTCCATTACAAGTGACTGACGCTAGCTTAGGATATGAAATTATGCCACATTCAGCTTAATAGATAATCCCACAGATAAAAAAATCGCTCTGAAGCGTAATAACGTTACATTTTTTGCATGTGTTACACCCTGTAGAATTTATCAGCAAAAATTAATAACAGAATGCATTTATGCACATTTTTCTCTTCATTTTTGATCTGATGATTAACTCTTCTGGGTAAAAAATTTCGTAATGAAATTCGCGTACAAAAAATGAAATTTTGAAGAATTTTTTTTGAAAATTTAGGTATAAATCGACTTCAAAAGTTAAATTCGACATCAGATTCGGACTAGGGGAAATTTTGATTTGAAAAACTGCTTGCAATCAGTTTTCGACAAACTAATTTTTTTACCAAAATGTTGACCGGCGCGTGGCATTGTCCATATATATATACATATATATGTATTAACATTCTCAAAATTTGACTTTTTACGCAGCTGCAGCCATTTTCAGTATGTTCGTTAGTCAACCAAAGTTTGGATGCAACATCAGTTCGCTTTAAAGGAATTCTTGTATGAATTTCAATGGGTAACTGACATGTAAAACGGAGCTGCATGGCTCCAAAGATGGTGAGAAAATAGGGTCCCCGAAAAAGCACAAAAAATTTAAACTAATCTCACAACTTTCTGTATTCTTGTTACCCGTAATAATTATGATTATTGTGTTGCTGCATATCATCGTGTTTTACATCTGTGATCTTAATCGTAATCAGAATACTTAGGGCTACACCAGGCATTCAAATATCGCGTTTTTTCAAAAAATGCCGAAAATGGCTGTTTTCAAGCTGGTCTAGCTTTTTCTGTATGCCAGTTTTGACTCCAAATTGATGCTGAAACTCAGAAACATGCTCAATTATTTGTAGAAGAAATTTGATCAGATAACCGATAGTTAAAGTGGTATAAATTGGCCCATTTTGATTTTGCAAATTTTTTCAATATATGATGTCAACACACGTATTATATAAGTAGTATCGAGAAGTAGCACTTATAGCACAATAGTACTTGAAAACGCTAAGTTGCTGTGCAGCACAGGATTAAATACTTTGTTTATCTGCTCCGCTTTGCTAGAAGTGTAATTTATTCGTAATCGCAGGCACATTGAAGAACTTAGTGGACAAAATGGAATTCCTAATACCTCACTAGGGTGCCCGTGGGTCTGGAAAGTCTGGAAAATAGAGTGATCTTGAAAAATGTCTGGAAATTCTAGGAAGTTTGGAAAAACATTGGATAAATAAGTCTGGAAGTATTGAAGCTTCACTCACATTATTCCAATAGCATTCTGTGAGTGTATTGCTGCAAACTACGCACATGTTGCTTTCCCAGCGCTTCCATATTTCATATTTAATTTTCCCTCAAAAGACCATGAAAAGGGTAGTGTGCTAGTTATGATTTTAAATTGTATTTAATTTCAAGCTGTACAATGTGTACATGTTTACTTTTCATAGTACCAAGACGACCTTGATTGTACCTTAGTTTTGTTTTCAGATAGTTTAAGCAGTGTAATAGACTAAGTATTTACTTTGTTGCTGTATTAGCTGTGTAGCTGTAGGCTTTGTTTGGGTATGTAGTTGTATTAATGAAATTGACTTACCAAAATAGTCCGTTTCTTGTGCGCTAAAAGTTGTGACATTCAAACACAATTTCGTGATGTTGGAAACACCCTTCACTTTGGATGCTGTGTAGAAGAACAGCAAAACCAAGTACGAGCATTTCATTTTCCACTTATATGTTTCGCCAGCTCTTTTCAAGGTGCACACTGGAGTGACATCATAAAGACATGGAGACGGAATTCGTTGTGATGAGCGTTTACGTTTCATTGACAAGCTAGAAACACAAAGTACAGACACAATTTTCGTAATTTAATGATGCAAAATTTCAGTTAAAGACAGTTGAACAATTGCTGCAAGTAGCAGACTACATGCATTTTTGAAAACAGTGCTTAGGAGTGATGTGCACTATAAAAATGCTCGTATGCATTTCGTTTGTGTATTACTGCAGTTTTATAAAGAGTAATACTATGTTTGAATAAAATCATCTTAATAAGAAAATTCTATTTTACTGATGTGAAAAAATGTTAAACTATGTGCTCAAGAATGAAAGCGCTTCAATGCCAGCTGCTATGTAGTAGCCACTGAGCTTCATTCATCATAACTGCAAAACAGTTTTATGATAAATTCAAATTAAGAAAACTATTTTTGCCGCATTTTGAAGCACAATATTCCTTTTTCATTATTGCATCAACTGATGAAGCGTAACATTCATTTAGTAAGGCGTTTATCATTCCATCGATAAATACTATGTACATTCGAAACTTGAATGCTAAAGATCGTTCCATGATCCAAGTGCACCAGTGCATTCAAATAAAGCCATTTATTCAGGTCACTCAGTTATTTGCTAATTCAACTACTTTGTTCGTTCATTCAGTTCGCCTGTTCATTTTAATTTTGAGCTCTGCCTTTCAGTTCAACTGAAATACTCAAGTCACTCATTTCCATTTTGTTCACTTTGAAATGCAGCAACGTTGTAGGACTTGGCGCTCGTTGACCACATTGAGAATCAAAGAGGCTGCATTCTTCATAATGCCCATCATTCTTTCTTAGAAGCCTACTTTGTCATTCTGTCAATTTTGAAAGCACCTGTTCCTGATTTGCCTTTGTCTCACAATCGACTTTGACATTCATAAAACTGCCACGACAGGGAATCCATTTTGCTCAATCAGTCGGTATTTCTCCGTGTTTTCATATCGGCTCGTACTGCCTTTCGAAATTAACTCCACTCGCTCCTGCACAACTCCTTCAGATTCGAAAAATTTAGATGATTGCTCACAAGTTTTATCCATAATGTTGGCCCTTCCGATCATTACTAAAAAATAATAAGAGGCGTACGAAAATTAATTCACTTGATGTCTTCTCAGCATTCCTCACTGCATAGTGCATACACTGAATCGAATGTCAGCCAGGCAGGGATGTGTGTTTTGCTGTGTTCGAAGTGATATCACAGCACGCACGCCTCTCCCACAGGCTCTGGTGTCCTTTGCTGACAGCTTATTGTTTGCCATTTTCAATGGCAAGCGATATACGAATTATGTGTGCCAATAAAGTTATTATTATTATTATCCATTCGAGTAGGAGCAAGTTTTCTAATTCTGTGACGAGCCATTTCGATATCAAAGTTTGATACAATCCTTCCATTCTAGGAAACCGATGACGCTCTCAGATGAATCTAATTCTGTGGTGTGCATTGAGAAATGATCCCCTTTGATGGATATTATATATGAAGCTTTGATACAAGTATATTGTAATAGAGCAAAATACGACTTTCGAATTTTGAGCTTTGTTGGACTATACATGCTTTATTAATCGACATTGTAATTTTGAATTGTAAAGTTTCTGAAAAATTCTCAGGATTCATTTATCTTATTGTTTTCTGAAGTAGTTAATTACTTATAATAATTTCAATTATTCTTATGATGAGAAATCATCCTCAACGAGCCGGAGAAGAGCCTTAAGCACTTGTAACAAATACTATTTCAAAGTTGATGTTGAAAATTATTGATGTAGTTGATGTAGAAAATATATGCAAGACAATTAGATTGTGGTAGAAAATGATTTTGTTGTCTGAAATATGTAGAATCTCTTTCAATAACAGATGAATGACTTGAATTGCCATCATCATCACTTAGCATTGAAATATCCTTGATACAGGAAATGCAATTTTTAATTACACCAACCAATAGGTAGACCTCAAATTGAAAGCAATAGGCCGATTGATATTTTAGTATCATGATATTGTGAAATGTTGATCACGAGAAGCCTCTCCATTCCGCTCTGAGGGTTTTTCAATACTATTCTAAATTGATCACTTAATATTCACATTAAAGTGGTTATATGTGGCCCCACCACATGGTCTTTATAGACAATAATGGAATTAAATTGTTGCATGGACGAGAATGAAATGTAGTCGTTTGCATCTTTTATTACCAAATATTAGATATAAATATATAAATAAATATATAATATATAAATAAATAATATATATAATAAATAAATATATAAAAATATAGGATTACAGCTTTCATTTATTTTGAAAGGTTAGGTAGAATCCGTTTAGCTTGTTTTCTTTTGTGATACCTATAATCCTGGGTTATTTTTTGTATAACGTGCAGTTTGAAGAAAGGCATAAAAATTGATCTGGTTTATTTTATGAACAGGAATAATTTGCTTACATTTGTATGAGTGATTTATGAAGCATAGGGATCAAAACAACCATCGATCAATTCAAAATCAATAAATGATTGAAATGGGATATTGATTATAATACCTAAAATATTTGTACCCGCCTGCGTCTACTCATTGGGAATTCTTCACTTTTTAAATTCAATTTGCGGAAGTGAATACTTGAAATAATTAGTAGCTATATTACAAATTTAAAATCACATGAAATTCAGTCAGCCGTCGTCATGTTATATTTAGGTATCTTACCTGAACCAGCCTCCATTTGTACATGAAAAGTCTGAACTGTTATATTCAGGTGTGATTTAATAATAGCGGTTCGCTAAGTGCATAACGATCTTGAATATGATGAGCGAAACGCAGGTGACAGATTCTCAGTGTCATTTAAAAATACAGAAGAGTAGCCTATATATGAGATCCTTGACTGATTATGCTTGCCAATCATAGTCAGGCAGCAGTGATACCTGGGAAAATGAAGTTCGAAATTCTGTCGACAATACATTAGGTGATATATTAGGGTCTACTAGATTAATATTAATGGTTCGTGGTTTCGCTCAGAAAACATTCTGCGTTACTGAGTAAGTTAAAAGCTATTTACACTATCACAAGATGAAATTAATGCAGTTTCCGTTTCTACGGTTTATTGCGAATGATGTCTCACCAGTAGAATAGCTGAAATTACAAAAGTAAATGATTACTTCAGAAAACAGTAAGATAAATCGATCCTGAGCATTTTGCAGAAACTTTAACATTCAAAAGTACATTGTCGATTGAAAAAGCATATCTACGAGCATAGTACAACAAAACTTGAACTTCGAAAGTCATATTTGATAAAAAATGTATCAAAGTTTCATATATAATATCCATCAAGGGGAATAATTTCTTATCGCAAAACAACTTAGCGTTTTCAAGTACTATTGTGCTATAAGTGCTACTTCTCGATACTACTTATATAATACGTGTGTTGACATCATATATTGAAAAAATTTGCAAAATCAAAATGGGCCAATTTATACCACTTTAACTATCGGTTATCTGATCAAATTTCTTCTACAAATAATTGAGCATGTTTCTGAGTTTCAGCATCAATTTGGAGTCAAAACTGGCATACAGAAAAAGCTAGACCAGCTTGAAAACAGCCATTTTCGGCATTTTTTGAAAAAACGCGATATTTGAATGCCTGGTGTAGCCCTAAGTATTCTGATTACCGATTAAGATCACAGATGTAAAACACGATGATATGCAGCAACACAATAATCATAATTATTACGGGTAACAAGAATACAGAAAGTTGTGAGATTAGTTTAAATTTTTTGTGCTTTTTCGGGGACCCTATTTTCTCACCATCTTTGGAGCCATGCAGCTCCGTTTTACATGTCAGTTACCCATTGAAATTCATACAAGAATTCCTTTATACCAAACTAATGCTGCATGCAAAGTTTAGTTGAGCAACGAACATACTGAAAAAAGCGTACAGAGCTGCTTAAAATTCAAATTTTGAGAATTATAAAAAAGTAAAAATATTGAATTTCTAAAAATAGCTCTAGGTCAAGATCTATATTCAAATTTTTAAAGCTAATATTTTAGATTCGTTGTTTTCCATGGCATAGTAAACATATATCCAAAAATGAGCAAAATCTGAGACTTAGTGGCACAAAATTCTTCAAAAATTGGGTGAATCGTCTTGGAATGACCCATATATATACTAAAATATATACTGTATAAATAAATACTGTATTTTTTTGAGAAGCTTGTGTCCAGATTATAATAAAATAAAATAAAGCAATCAATTCACAACATGTTTCTGCATTTATTCTAATGCCTTCATCACCGGATGCTAACAGAATTAACATGAAATCAAGCTTCTATATGACAAGATGATAATGAGTAAAATTTACAAGCGATGGCATGGAATGATATGACAACGGGACAATTAACAATAAAATCAGATGAAATGACAAATTTACAAAGACTGCTATGCACATGATGACGTGACCAAACGAGCTATTTACAAATTCAATGCCAGTGGATTAGAACCTCCTCTCCCGCTGAAAAATTGACCCGATTTCTGGCCCGATTTTTTACTAAATCGGGCCCGAATTTTGTTAATTATCGGGGGAAACTGAATTATCGGGTTGTTGACCCGATTACTCGCCCGAAATGACCCGATTTTTCGAAGTCCGAAAAAATCGGTTAAATTTTCGGGTCAAATTACCGATTTTTATAACTTCGATTTCCAACCCGATTTATTCCGGAATTGGTCCGATTCTGAATTCAGGTTATTGACCCGATTTTACCCCCGAAATGAACCGATTTTCGAAGCCCGAAGAAATCGGTAAAATTTTCGGGTCA
The DNA here is from genome assembly GCA_907163375.1 of Prostheceraeus crozeri. Taxonomy (NCBI): domain Eukaryota; kingdom Metazoa; phylum Platyhelminthes; order Polycladida; family Euryleptidae; genus Prostheceraeus; species Prostheceraeus crozeri. Next base: position 17,329 of record CAJQUW010011327.1, on the reverse strand, counting down.
AATTACCGATTTTTATAACTTCGATTTCCAACCCGATTTATTCCGGAATTGGTCCGATTCTGAATTCAGGTTATTGACCCGATTTTACCCCCGAAATGAACCGATTTTCGAAGCCCGAAAAAATCGGTAAAATTTTCGGGTGAAGTTACCGATTTCTAAAATTCGTTTGCTAAACAAATTTTGCTTATCATTCCAGCAGATTTTGTTATTTCATGGTCGTTGAGCCGATTTATTCAGTTTGTGTAATTCACTCGGAATAATCGTTTCACAATTCGGATCTTTATGATTATAGGGCTGTCTTTTTCTTTTTGAAGAGAATGAACGGTCATATTGTGATAAATTAATCTGTTAATTTAGCTATACAGGATCTTCAGCATTTATTGTGATGAACAGTTTCGAATTTTCTGTTACAGATCTGCTCGAAGGAATTGATGAATTCTTCGTATAACACTGGCACATCAGCTTTAACGACTACTAAAGAACTTTTCTGAACAGCAATTCAATAGCATCTATGATTTAATTCTTACCTGTTTAATAATGTATATTCAGGGCGTCCATAAAGTTCTACAATAAACCAGATTTTCGATATTACGTCAGAATTGATAGTAATGAAACGAGACGTATCAAGACATAGCTGATTGAATGGGGTTTTCACCAGTGCAAGTATAGGCATGAAGTCAAGTGTACAAATGACTAAAATACATTTAGCAAGTAGTGGTAAGAATTTGATTTATAGTGTTCATTTTTTACGGAGAATTTTAGTAATAACTTTTTCAATCCACTCAGTCTTATGAAAGTACTTACAGAAAATACGACTGACTGAAGAAAAATCACAATTGAACACATTTCCTTTACATGATTGGCATTTTGCAGCGGCAAGTTCGCGTAGCTATTCATCAATTAGAGGAGCAATGTAACGTGTGGATGTGTTACACGTGCGGGGGCTTGTTAAATATTTCATCAATCTGGAAACTCGGCAGCCGCACGTTTAAGAAGATTCAAAACTGAAAATATAAAATTTGCATATCAAATTTTTGCCACTACTTGCATCATGAATTTTAGTCATTTGTACACCATATATTACTGGCAAAAAACCCTATTCAGCCTTCTTTTGATACGTGTCTCGTTTCGTTACTATCGTTACTAATCGTATTTATTATTGAAATCGGGTGAAAATTCGGGTGTAATATCGTGGTACTAATCGTTTTTATTATTGAAATCGGGTAAAAATTCGGGTGTAATATCGTGCTACTAATCGTTTTTATTATTGAAATCGGGTAAAAATTCGGGTGTAATATCGTGCTACTAATTGTTTTTATTATTGAAATCGGGTAAAAATTCGGGAATAATATCGTGGTACTTATCGTTTTTATTATTGAATTCGGGTGTAATATCGGGTCCCATTTTAAAAAATTCGGGCTTAACTCCGAAAAAGGTTTACGTTTTCGGGTCTTTCACCCGATTTTGCTACTATTGTTGAGATACCAGAAAAATCGGGTGAAATGAAAAAAAATCGGGTGAAAAATCGAGCCAATTTTTCAGCGGGCGATCATTCATGAGTGCATCAGTACTGGTACTCTTAATAAGAATTGATTCCAAAAGACGAGGGTTATTATTAACCGTAGAGATAATCGTAAAGCCGGCTTTCTTTGGTGGATGGACGTGCATGCTGACTTCTGTCGGAGTAGGATACGCTTTGAGATGTTCATTAATGCGAGTAATGAAATGACGAATGGAACTGCCAATGTAACATTTATCACAATGATCACTATATTTGTATACAATATTTGATTTCAATTCATTTCTTTTATCTTTATTGGGAAAAATTGAGAAGTTTTCAGGGTTGTAAAAATAACCCTCACACGTACAGTCTCTGGTAGAAATTTATTTATAATAATAATAACAATATTGATTATGTCTCTGATGTGGCGATTTAGATTGCCTTCTTTGTCAGCAATGAAAGGGAAACTCCAATTCACGGTTGTAGCATCGCTTTCATTTTCATTTTTGTCGCTTGAACTTTGATCTCTGAAATTTTCTTCGACTTTCGCCTGGACGCCATCAATGACTCCGTCGGAGAGCCCGTTCTCCCGAAAAATAGAACGGATGATCTCCACGGACTCATGATAACACTCAGGAGAAGAAGATACTGCTCTGGCACGGTAAAACAAGGATTTCATGGCTGCCAAGTGATAATGCTTTGGAGCGTCAGCGCAATTGGAGTATATACTACAGTATTCGTCTCTTTCAAATACCAAACTGTATCGAAAGAATTGTCATTCCGAATGATCTTGGTGTCAAGAAAAATGAGAGAATTTTGCTCTTCTTGTTCCATCGTAAACTGAATATTGCTACACTCTAAAAAATTTTGGTTTTTAATTGGTTTTCCAGAAAACCAAGAGGATTTCCAGAAAACCAAACGGTTCTCTGGAAAACCAAACCGGTTCTCCAGAAAACCAAAAGGATTTCTGGGAAACCAAACGTTTCTCTGGAAAAAAACGGTTGTCCAGAAACCAGTTTGGTTTGCCATTAAATTGGGTCAACCAGCAGATCAATTTTAATGCAAGAGGCAATCAATAAAAATTGCAACGTTTGACAGCAACAATCAAATGATTGCGACTTATTAATGAAAATGCAATTGATTATCGATGAATCCTGGTATTTAGTGTCGTGATATATTTTTGCATGTCGAAGGAGATCTATTGACATACCCTCGTTTGTGTAGAGTTGTAGACGGACATTCATGTTAGTGATAGCAGAACTACTGATATTGTATACAATATTTGATTTCAATTCGTCATTTCTTTTATCTTTATTGGGAAAAATTGAGAAGTTTTCAGAAGAGGAAATTCTCAGTCTAGGATTTTTGATGACTTGGCCCAATGTGAAAGTTAACATCAATAGAGAGAAAGCTCACGCCGAGTCTGTCTTCCAACAAACTGCCAGTTCTTGTTCACTCGACGAAGAAATGACCAATTCGTTGAAGCATAAATTCAGATCAACTTTTAAAGTCTTTTTCCCGCCAAAAGTTGGCTCAAAACTGGGCTCGCAAACTGAAAGTTCTTCGTCAACTAGCCACTCGCAAACATCTCTACATTTCCAAATTTGATAAAGGAAATGGCATCGTACTTGACAAGCGTAGTAATTGGACATCAAAAATGAAGGAATTTTTGATGAAGTCAGGAAAATTCAAAAAATACGCTTATTGTTCTCGTTCAAAGAAAGATCCTTACATTTTGAGGAGGAGAGATTTACGAGAAAGTTGTCCGCGCTCAAAACGAAAGGTAGCATTTCTGATAGCATTTTTAAAACCGTTAAGCCAGTTGGTTCGCAGCCAGCTCGCTTATACGACTTGCCGAAAGTCCATAAAGATCGAAATGACCCGCCATATCGCCCAATTCTATCGATGATCAACGCTTATCCTTCTCGCTTAGCCAAATGGCTTGACAATATCTTGAAACCATTCATTCCTAAAGATTACGGCATCAAGGACACATTTGAGTTCGTCGATCTTATGAAGACGCAGAACTCTGGAGACTGCAGAATGGTGAGCTTTGATGTCAAGTATCTTTATATAAATGTCCCGATCGATGACACCATTGACCATATTTTAACTTTACTGAACGATGATGACATTCCAGTTAGAAAAGATGCTCTTCGACATCTTTTAAAGATGTCTTGTACGAATATTCTATTCAGCTTCGACGGTGAGCTCTATGTGCATAATGACGGCTGTCCATGGGCTCATGCCTCGCTCCAACAATGTCAGCTTTTGCGATGAATTTGATTGAGTCCCGCTTACAAGACTGTCCGCATAGCCCCAGATTCTACAAACGGTATGTCGATGATATTTTTACGATTTTTGATCATTCGTCTGACATAAAAATTTTTTTGAGTTCATTAACAGGCTTCATATACTCTAAAAGAATTGGTTTCCTGGAAAACCAATTTTGGTTTTTCAGCCTGTCCCGGGGGTAAAACCAAATATGGTTTTCCAGAGAAATAAATGAAATTGGTTCTCTAGGAAACCAAAAGTCATCGATTTTCTGGGAAACCAACATTGGATTTTTGGCTTTTATATCTTGGTTTTCTGGAGAACCAATATTGGTTTCAAGAGTGACCCGATATTGGTTTTCTATACAATTTAATATATATACTAAATAATAGGCCTAATATGATAATAGCATAAAATAATATTATTAATTCATTTTTTTAATATAATTCCGACATGCTCTAATATATTTACTTCATTCATACTAATTTTATTTTAAAACAACATGCACAAATTGTTGGCCCATCATAAAATAAGCTCAATAAGGTGTGCAAAAGAATTACAGTGGACTTCGCTTAATACGATATTGAATGAACCACTAAAAAATATCGTAATAAGCGATATATCGTATTAACCGATATTTGTTATAAGGAGCTGTTAACATAGTCTACGTACGTATGACATGTTAACTAGTATGTATTTGAGTTTAGAGAGTTGAAAAATATCTTCTAGAACACGGTAAGCATGTATCTGAGTTAGAGAGCTGAAAAAAACACCTCGTAGAACACGGTATGTATTTGAGTTGAAAAAAATTCCATAGGACATGTTCAGGATATACAGTGATTTCAAATTTAGTGTCAGAGAAAGTAGTCCGTGATGGGTTTTTGAACAGCAGGTACTCGTGCTTTGATAATCATATCTTCAATTTCATACGTTGATTCCAGCGGCAAATTTTTCTTTTCCATGTACTTACGCACTTGACCGAGTGCCTTTAATGCATCCTTGGCGCTGATTTCGACATCGTTCGCCACCAACGTCGGTGGTTCGTCCTCTACGTCAGATCCATCTTGGTGTTGATTACTGATACTTTCACATATTTCAATGTCTGTAAGTGTTGCTGAACATTGTTCATCACTATCACAAATACAGAATTCGTCGAATGTCGATCGGTCGATGATGTCACTCACCTCAATGGGTTCATCATCCTCGTCGTCAAATTCTGTATCGTCATGCTGACGTATAAAGCCACATTTTCTAAAAATATTAGAAATAGACTCCGGCTTAACTAAGAACCATGCGCGTTTTACGAGGTATAGAGCCTGCAACACGTCGATTGTCTGTGCGAAGTCGTTGATACTTTTGTCAGGATTATCATCTATAAATGTCAGCATTCGGCGAAGGATGTTCTGTCTGTAGTATGACTTGAGTGTCTTAATTATACCTTGGTCGGCTGGTTGGATCAGTGACGTTGTATTTGGAGGTAAGTATTGAATGGAGACATTACGCAACTCTGGGCAACCGTAATGACAAGTAGCGTTGTCGACGAATAACAGCACTTTCCGATTTTCTTTGGCCATGCGATCATCAAAATTCTTCACAATTTCGTGAAAGATTCGTTGCGTCATCCAAGCCTTTGAATTGTGAAAATATGGCAATGGTGGAGACTTACGTTTGAAACATCGTGGATTTTTGAAGCGACCGTTGGTGAATAAGTTCTTATCCGAGCCGTCAGGGTTGGTGAGGACTAGCAATGCTATTCGCGCTTTCATTTCCTTAAAACCTTTTACTCTGTCAAGGCGTCGAACACAGTGTGCCAGAGGGTAAAGCCTTATAGAATAACGCTGTCTCATCGGCATTATAAACGTCTTTTGGCGAGAAACCATTAAGAATTCCCGGGAGTGTTGTTGCAATATATTGTTCGGCAGCTGGAGAATCAGCGCTGGCCACCTCACCTGAGATCACTCTATGATGAATATTGTGCCGCTTACTCACTTACTAACATATGTATCGTAATATGCAGTGTAAATATAATGGAAAATTACCGGACGGGGATTTTTGTGATATCGCAATAAGCGATATATCGTAATAAGCGATATCGTATTAAGCGATGTTGAAGTAGTGTATTCTAATACGATTCAAAAAGGGACCGCGGAAAATTATTGTAATACGCGATTTATCGTATTAAGCGATATCGTATTAAACGAAGTCCACTGTATTGTGAAAATGTGTCAAAATGGGTGAATACTCAAATGAGGTATTTTGAAGTTTACAATTTATCTAATACCATACTAGATTTCCCAGAGCAGTACCGAAACGTCAAGAAGTCATTGTTTCTTATTTTTCACGTTTTTTCAGTCAAGCTTGCTTAAAATAATACGAAAAAGACGAGGAACGATGTCTTTAGTCACAAAATTTCCCATGAAGTTGAGAAATTTGCTAGTCTTCTCCGAGATTGTAAATAAAATCACAGATAGACCTCCCGCAGGATGCACACCCAACTAATCCGGTGCAGCGCAAAAAAACCACGTCAAATTTTTCGATGCCAATATTCGTTGCCACTGGAGTGGAACTCGCTACTGAAAAAAGGAAAAAATAATCTCTGAAGGATATCTTCAATATTAGGACTGTGTAGAAGAAGCATTTAGATAATTACCGCAAAATAGTACGATGTTACTGAAAATGTGTGTGGAATAAAACTCAACTATGAAATTAATGTTTGTTGATGCGAAAATAATGTCATATAGGCCTATACTGTCATAAATAATATCACATACAGTCGAAGCTCGTTAATTCGAACACCGATAATTTAGATTTCGGTTAATTATAATTATCACACGGCATATTTTGTATATTTTGCATATATAAGCTGATATTTAATTAAGACTTTTGATAATTGAGAGATTGAAAATGTGGAATGTATGGTCTTAAATAACGAGATTTGATTGTAGCACAATCAGAAATAATGATAGACAATAAATTTTTCAGACAAAATTTCGTACACCATTAGCGGCATGCACATATGAAACGACGCCATGTGACCCAAACACCACAAGAAGAGCTTTTCTGTACAATAAGCGGCATGCAAAGTAAATGCGGCTGTTAACAACAAAAGAGAGTTACGCATTACACTATGCAAAATAAACTCTTCTACACAGTAAGTGGCATGTTGGGCTTGCACAAAACACGCCAAAATCAAGACTATGTAATAAGCATACAAAAGCAAAATTTTTCATGCAAAATCAGCACGAATTAAACGGCAACAATTGTTTACTGCAGCTACTGTAATTTGGCGATGATCTATACATGTACATTAAATGACACTTGTTCTTAACTGAAAGTGCAAATGTAATAAATGAATTAATAAATTTTATTTATTTATTTCTTACATTTGCACTTTCAGTTTTGAACAAGTGTCATTGGCATAACTAGGTTTCAAGAATTCATTTATTCATGATTTCCCGTGTATGAGGTAAATTGGAAATTCATCAAGGCTAAAATTAAACTTGTATAAAGCTATACAGCAGACTATAGGACTTCATGTACAGTACTGTGGAATAGTTTGGAATAATTGATAGATAACATGGCTGCTTTGAATGCAGTTATTCTTTCGATTGAAATCTACCTCAAATCCAAGCAGCAATCGAATGCATGATTGCGATCATCCTATTGGTCATAGTGATATCCAATAAATAATGTAGGGCTGATGAAATATTGCCACAACGCCAATCAAGCTGTATAATAGCCTCAAATAGATGATGATGATTCACATCGAAGCCATGGGTAAGGCGAAGCAATTATCAAAGATTGACAAGATCCGGATAGTGAATTTTGTGAAAACTGGAATGTCGCAAAGTGAGGTTGCAGTCTTGTTTAAGATATCACAATCAGTCGTATCTAAAACCATGAAATGTGTTCAACACAATGTCATTGTCTCCCAAGAAGCGCTCTGGACGTCCGCGAGTGACTTCAGAGAGGACCGATCGACGAGTTGTTCATTTAGTCAAGACTGTGCCAAACATAACGTCTGCTGAAATTAAGAAATCGTTTCCTGGCATTTTGGATTACGTGGATCCAAGCACCATACGCACTCGTCTGTCTCGACAGTATGGGTTACGAGCACGCAAACCCTTGCGGAAGCCGCTGATAACACCATCGATGCGTCAGAAAAGGTTGATCTTCTGCCGAAAATACATCCACTGGACCTCACAGCAGTGGGCCAAGGTCATGTTCTCGGACGAAAGCATGTTTCGACAGTTTTCTAACCCAACAAAGTTCGTTCGTTCGGCCATCTGACTCATATCCTTGTAATCCCAAGTAGGCCTACACGGTTCCCACAGTGAAGCATTCGCCAGGTGTAGTGGTCTGGGGAGCCCTCTCAGCAGCTGGTCGTGCAGGTCTCTATTTCCTAAAGGTTGTATGATGAACGCAAAACGCCATCAACAAGTTCTGGATGAACATCTCATTAATTTCATGACGATTCAGGGTTGCACAGTGTTTCAGCAGGACTCGGCCCCGTGCCATACAGTGAAGACAACAAAGAAATGGTTTCTTGACAACCATGTGCAGGTGTTGGATTGGCTGGGAAACATCCCGACTTAAATCCAATAAAGAATTTAAGGATGCTACTCAAAAAGAGGGTCTGCACAAGAAATTCATCAAACTTGGAAGAACTTAAGTCAAACATTCGCCAAGTTTGGTGCACTGAAGTAATTGAAGATCTGTGTAGATCACTGATAGAATCAATGCCACGGAGACTTTTGGAAGTGATAAAAAACAAAGGATATCCCATTAAATACTGATGTGATGCATGTAATTCCATGTAATACATGCTGAACTATCAATAGGATAACGAAATATGAAATATGATGTTATATGGCCGACTTTTGTCTATAAAACTAAATACTATCTTCGAATTGATGAACTTTAACAATTATTCCAAACTTTTCCACAGTACTGTATATTCTACAAGGCTATATGGCTGATATAACACATCACATTAGTTAGACATAGGATTTTTTAGAAGCTTTGAAAAATGGTCGAACATGAATATGAAATCAACATGTATTGTAAGCGATCTCGACATACATGTAGGCTACAAACAGAGTAGTCACGGTAGTCATGAGATTAAACGACAAAATTGCTAGATGCCCGAATAATTTATAAGGGAATACTTACATGAATACTCATATTCATTCATAATTAAATAAAGCAATTTGAGATTGAATTGCAACGACTATTTAAGCATGTCAGCTATACAGTACATGAAGGACTGTTGGAAACAACTGTTAAAATCTTCTAATATACTCACGTTTTGTGTGGATCATATGTAATTCCATACATAGTGCAATGAGGGATAAACGTTGAAACAGCAAAACAAATTTCACAGTACCACAAGAAATAAGATGACAGCACGATTAAGTCACTGCACATGACACGGTCACTAGAACAAATGCGTCAATGAAGGAAGAAAATCAGACTCACCTCATTCTTGACGTCATGGCAACGACACAAATGTAGATCCTCGAAACCGATTGTTTTTCATAAAGAAAGACTTTGCTATCAGTAAATCATTGGCGATTTTATTAATGATTTATTAGTTTGTACATGCATCTGTAAAAACTAATCAAAGAAGCATACTTTCTGTTAAAAGCGAAGTGTCACGTAATACTTTCCCTTTGGAGAGATTCCGCTCGCTAAATTTAGGCCAAGTCATCGCAGCAATCACGATATGTGCAGCAGTGAATGAAAGAAAGTTAACCTTCAGTAGTAGTAAGTAAAACTCCACTTCTGGATAGCGCAAGATGGCCGCCGTCGTGGCTGCGTCCCCCCCCCCCTCTGGCACGGCAGAGTGTCGTGGTCGGCCGCCGTGGTGCTTCGTGTCTGAGTCCCCCCCCCCCTCTGGAACGACAGAGGTTGTGGTCTGTCGTGGTGTGCCGGCCGGGTGGGTCCACGTTCACAACATGTTCGCTGACGTCCCCCCCCCCTCTGCAACGACAGAGTGTGAGACTCGGGTGCGTGGGTCCGACCGCCTGGTGGACGTGGGCGACCGTCTAGGTGGACGTGGGCGACCGCCAGGATTAGTCTTGAGGCTATAGTGTGTGATGTTTTTGGTGTGTAGCGCCCAAACGAAGCATCGGATGAGAAAACGGAGGCCAGATTCGGAATCTACGTGAAATTTTGGGTTAGGAAGGATGTTTCCAGCGAAATCGGAGAGAAAAAATTTTCGGCTGACGTCCCCCCCCCCCTGGACAGCTTGCTTCCAGTGGACGGATTTTGTCGTGCGATAGCTCGTTTGAAAGCTAAGAGTGAGACAAATTCAGTGAAAGAATCGGCTTGTTCCTATCTGTCTTCGTTCAAAAGTTAGAGCGGTTACAAGATTTTAGGTCGGAGCTCGCTCACCTGAAAAATCCTAAGTGTCAGAGTGACTTTGTATGGGTAAAAATTTGAAAATTTTCCAAAGTGTGGAATTTCGACCTGGGACCGTCACCAAAACATTTTTCATCAAATTTCACTGACCTCCCCCCCCCCCCTCTGGACAGCTTGCTTCGATTTTGGCTTCTAGTGGACGGATTTTGTCGTGCGATAGCTCGTTTGAAAGCTAAGAGTGAGACAAATTCAGTGAAAGAATCGGCTTGTTCCTATCTGTCTTCGTTCAAAAGTTAGAGCGGTTACAAGATTTTAGGTCGGAGCTCGCTCACCTGAAAAATCCTAAGTGTCAGAGTGACTTTGTATGGGTAAAAATTTGAAAATTTTCCAAAGTGTGGAATTTCGACCTGGGACCGTCACCAAAACATTTTTCATCAAATTTCACTGACCTCCCCCCCCCCTCTGGACAGCTTGCTTCGATTTTGGCTTCTAGTGGACGGATTTTGTCGTGCGATAGCTCGTTTGAAAGCTAAGAGTGAGACAAATTCAGTGAAACAATCGGCTTGTTCCTATCTGCCTTCGTTTACATGTGAGACGCCATTTAAGATTTTGGGACATTGGTGAAAAACGACAGAGTTAGAATTTGGGACGTTTTGGGCTGTAGCTTCAAAACGAACTATCGGATTGGTAAACGGATGCCAGATTTGGAATCAACTTGATGTTATTGTCCAATGAGGATCATCATCCAATGAGAATCAAGCATTTCTTTATAAATAGCGAGCCTTCCACAGTGAGAATCATTCCATCGTTGAATCACACGAGTGACGGACGCACATTTTCTCTCTCTAGTTCCCTGTTCTATTATCCAACTAAAATGGTAAGTCGCTACTTCCCTCCCTCTCCTCCCTTGAACGTAAACTTAATACAATCTTTTTTCATTTTCAGGCATCTACTCCATCTGCTGCACTAGTAGGACAAAATGGCGGTCAAACGTTACAAGGTTCGCTACGGTCAGATCATCTACAACTGAGGCCAGTGGAAGAAACATCCAAGGTACATAATCCTACACCGCTACAGCGTAAATTTAAACAAGCCTTGCGTTATGATGATCATAGCGTAGTACTCCAAACGGGAATGCTCCCTTCCACGGATGTCAAGATAATGCACAATCAGTATGGGGACTACATACTGATCCCCGTGAGTCCGTACATTCGCCACCAACTTGATATTATTGAGGAGTACGTGACATTAAATATGGACATTCCTACTCCTCTTGCTCAAGAGTGGAAGGCGAGAGATGACAAGGATACTCCCTATAGAAAGATTTGGGATGGTAATCACATTTGCCTACCGGTATCACATTGGTGTACTTACTATAAGAAGGAGGGAGATCATTCAATACCCATCAGATGTGATGAGCTCGGAGAAGGTACTTGGGATATCCTTTTCAAAGTGAATGGGCTATATTATGGTCGACACAAGGATAATAAAATAGCCTCTCTCTCCATGCATATGGAATCCATCCTATATATTCCGAAACCACCCAACGTGGACGACATAATTGATCAAATCCTTAACAGCAGTGGTACGAAGCGCAAGTCGGAGAAGAATGCTACATCAAAACGCAAATCAAAGAAGGAGAATTGCTAGTCCTTTCCTAACTCTACCCTATGACAATTCGCTTATGTGCTTTGAGTGTCGTAGACGTGGTCTTATTAGATACATTTTACTTCTTCGTTGCCATCATATCATTTGTGTATTTTGTCGTGAAAAGCATCGATGTAATTCTTCATTTTGTAATATGTTATAGAACGTTTCCTTAGATGTGTAAATTTCCGTTTTAGGCTTCTATCATCATTTTTATGGATTGTGAGGGTGAACCTGTACAGGAGCTCAGTGCTATTGCTATGAACAATTGGACATATCAGATTGTTAGTGTCTATCATCAACATGCCAACTGCGATCCCAATGTTGATCAATGGGCGAGAAAACACATTCATGGACTTAATCTGAAATATTTGCAAGACTATGGCTTTTCTTGTGAGAGTGCTCTTCTTATTGACTTTAAACGATGGTTAGCTGCTTTCAATGTTATACGCATCTTTTGTAATAATCCTGGTAAGGAGAGGAAAGTATTTCCCAATCTAATCATTGATGATATTTTGCTCCCACCTTGGGATAGTAGAGTGAATCAACATTATCATGAAGTCACAAAACGTTTTAAGGATTTGTGTGTTCCTATTTTGTCTGTTCGTTGTAGTAGCTACGTTCATAACCAATGCTTCTTTCCTCCTTACCTCAACACTGCCAAAGTCCTGTATGGTTATCATTGCTCGCTGTATGATAGTTACCAGCTGTATCTATTTTATCTCTTTCAAACCATTGATTTATAATGCATGCTTGTTACCATTATTCAATAAATGTTACTATGAGAAGAGTTGTTGTTTTCATGCAATGGATGGGTTAGATAAAGGGCGATCATGTCTTTCTCAAACGACTGCGGAACATTACGTTTTCATAGGCAAAGTTTAAAAGGAGCTGTTCAAGATTATGTGATAAAATTTCATAAAGATGAGACCGACATCGAAGCAGTGGTCGATGATGCTAGCACTCTATTTCTAGAGTTAATGAATACATTCTCTGATAGCATTATCATGGCGCGATTAGTTGCGAAAATTAAGTTTAGTCATTTGGAAAGGAAGAGGTGGAAAGTCGCTCTTTCCATTTTGCTTCTTATTCAATGGAAGTGGTAGATCACCCACAAGAATTTTTTAAAAGACATATGATAAAAATTGCTGAACGTCTTAACGCATTTAACCATCATGGTAGCAGTCTAGTGATTGAAGCGATTTCAGATATTCACATTCAACTTTCCATAAAGAAAAATTGAAAATGCAGTGGTACTTGATTGTAGCACAACTGGTTTTCGAGCTATGTCTGCTCACTCTCGAAGTATATTCCTTCTGTACATGCGTCTATTATTTAGAAAAGGCTAGCAAATTCATATCTTCAAAAAGACTTGCTATAGACATCAGTAACGGTGAAACTATGTGTTGCGATGTATGTAAGCGAAAGGATGGAAATGAAAAGCGCATCTTCAAGAGATGTAAGCATGCTTTTTGTCAACGCTGTTTCATACGTAATTGCATTCAACTTTGCCAATGTAACCACTGTGACATTGCTCATTTCGAGTGTCACTTATGTCGCAATAGTTAGTACCTATGCAAATGTGGTAAAGATAGGTTTTAGCAAAGACTAACACGGAAAATGGCGAAACGTAAAATGACGAAACGTAAAAGTCAAAAGTTTTCTTCAGCCATTCAAGCTCTCCGACGAATGAAAGCAAATCAGCGATACAATGCTATTAACATGCTAACGATAAATTCATTTGTGAAATTATTTCTCATGTGAGGAAGTTGAGGACGAAGAAATTAGCGCCAAAACAACGAAAGTTACTTAAGCGATATGCTACGAAATTGCGTTTCATCTCCAATCCTAAAGTCGCCCTTCAAAGAAAGAGGAAAACTCTAACACAAAAGGGCGGTTTCCTTTCAGCAATACTTCCAATGATAGCTCCTGCCGTGGGCAACCTATTGGGAAATATCTTTGGCTCTAAGCGTTAATTATGCAAATGTTGAGTCTCAAAGTAATAAAATGGATTTCAGACTTCAATGTGATAAAGTTCTGACTGTATCAGGTCCATCTCATGCAGGTAAAACTGTTTTCACGCTGAATTTATTGGATAAAAGAAGGGAGTTGTTTAAGGAACCTATCAATCGAGTGATTTGGTGTTATGGTATTTATCAACCGTCGCTGTTTCAGGAATTGCAAAGTCGCAACTTTATTCGACATGAAGGAATTATTCCAGTGGATAAACTTCAGTCTAATGATGTTGTTGTATTGGATGATTTATTAAAAGAAAGTAAGAATTCAAAAGATGTTACAGATATGTTCACTCGCGCAGCACACCATAAAAGGTGTTTTATCATCTATATTACAAAAAATTTGTTTCCTGATGGAAAAGAAGCTCGTACACGAAACCTGAATACACACTATTATGCTATTTTCAAGAATCCGCGAGATAAAAGTCAATTTGAAATTTTAGCGCGACAAGTTGCACCCAGAGGATCAAAAGCCTTAATTGAAATTTTTCAAGCAGCTACTGAAAAACCATACGGTTACTTATTCATTGACTTTACGCAAGAGTGTCCGGAAGAATTTAGATTTCGAAGTGATATTTTGAAAACTCCCATGATTATCTACAAACTATGAGTTCTTATTCTCGCATGATTGTTATTCCTCAGGATGAATATGTACAATTGACTGCCATGCAGCAAGTAAAGCAACCTCTTGCAAATCAAATGTATAGGAAAGAAATAGATTATCAGCAAAATGTTCACATCAAAGATCCACATCGTGCTGTATTATTACAATCGGAAACTGTTGAGCAATTGAAAAACTTGAAGAATAAGATGCGTGACTCTGTATCGACTGCTACACCTTTAGCATCTCGCGCACATGCCATATCTCTTTTCAACAGTATTGAACCCCATCTCAATGTAAATGATAGAGGAGAAATCATTACAGATGAAAATAAAGTGATTGATGCTTCACGTTATGAAGACTTGATTCAGTATGCGACACGTAGAAAGCGCCGTCAGGGCTATGTTCCACCTGGTTGGTCATACTTTCTTAAACTATTGAAAAAGCATAATGTGCCAAAATTTGCTTTAAATAATGAGACATTGAAAGAACTTGATTCAACAGTGGCTACTACTCCAATGCTTCAGGCGATGAAAATGCCAACAAATTGGTTTAAGACGTCACCTGCTACATCCCCTCCCACACTCACTAAGCAAACAAGGGGAAGAACTCGACGTAGATCTGTATCGCCACTAAAACTGGTAAAAGGAAAACGTAAAACAGCTCCTCCTAGGAAATACATGTTCTCAGACTATTAATATGAAGCAGATGTGTTGCTTGCCATGTAATGAGCCGCCAGAGGTGAATGTCGTTGTCACTTGCACTTGCTGCGCCAGCTCTCATAATGAAACCCCTAAGCAATGTGAACACGATCGCAAAACCGCTAAATGCTGCAGTTGTTGTAAATGTAGAAAGGCAAGAAAGAAAAAAGATGAGAAGGAGGAAAAAGAGTCAGCCGTCATCGACTGAACGTTTGAAGTCAATCTATTATGATGTAAAACATCCGGCAGGATTTGCATCTATCAAGAAATTATCAAAAGCGAGTGGTCTTCCACAATCACAAGTGAAACGATGGTTAAAGGGTCAGGCTACCTATACACTCCACAAACAAGCGAAAAAGAAGTACCGCACCCGCCATTATATTGTTCATGACATCGATGAACAGTGGCAAGCAGATTTGTGCGATGTTGCCTCCATTTCAAAACATAACTCGGGCAATAATTTTATTTTAACCGTCATTGATATTTTCTCGCGTTATGCGTGGGCTCAACCTTTAAAAACTAAAGAAGGGAAAGGAGTAGCAAAAGCATTCCAAACAATTTTTCGAGAAGGTCGCATTCCAAAAAGAATTCAGAGTGATCAAGGAAAAGAGTTTGAAAATCAGCATGTGACAAGATTATTTGAGAGGCATGACATTGAGTTGTTTAGTGTAAAGAGCGCTTATAAAGCTGCACTCGTTGAACGTTTTAATCGCACATTAAAAAATCGTTTGTGGCGACATTTTACTGCCAACTTGACACAAAATTGGACAAAGGTTCTACAAGATACACTCCATGCCTACAATCACTCTATCCATCGTTCTATTGGACTCAGACCAGTAGATGTAAATGCTGACAATGTAGATAAAGTGCGCGAATCATTCCAACGTAAACGCACTCATGTGAAAAGTGATGTGAAAATTGGCGATAAAGTTCGTATCTCAAAAGTGAAAAGTGTTTTTGCTAAAGGGTACCTCCCGAATTGGACAGAGGAGGTATTTACAGTATCAAGGATTAATCAAAAAGACTCTCCGACCACCTACAAGTTGAAAGATTACGATAATGAAGAAATTGAGGGTAGCTTTTACCGCGATGAGATTGAGGTAGTCACTGAAAGTGAAACATATTTGGTAGAGAAAATCATTCGATGTAAAAAAACGGCAAGGTGAAGAATGGTGTCTTTTTAAATGGACTGGTTATCCTTCAAGTATGAACTCTTGGATGCGTCGTGCCGACATCTTTCATCTAAGTGATCGACAGTGATTCATGCAAAGTTGTAACTAACAATGTTTAGGGTTTGAGCTATGAATCCAACTGCCTCATTTTATTCACGACCCTCCTACGTAAGTGGTGGAGGACAAATTTACATCGGTGCTCGCCGCCAACGTGGAGGTAGCATACTTGGTGCACTGAAATCTGTTGTAGCACCTCTCATATCCAATGTCGGTAGATCTTTGAAACGAAATGTTTTAAGTAATGCCGTTGGCTTTGCTGGTGATGTTGCTAGTGATCTTTCCAGAGGTAGAAGTTTTAAGAGCAGTTTGTTGAATCGTGGGAAGGAACGCGGTTTAAAAACATTGAAGCAGGACCATTGCTGGTGTTACTCAAGGAAAGAAATCACCTAAACGAATGAGAAAAGGAAGGAGGAAACATCGCGGAGCTGGTAAGGTGCGATCTTCAGTCAAAAGGCATTCACGCAAACGTCGCAGAGGCTCTAATCATTCATCAGGCGCTAAACGACGACGCTGCTATAACTTCTAATCATGGAGTGTAAAACTTCCGGTTTTTGTTTGTTCGATCAACAAGCCATACAGACAGATAATCTTAGTTCAAGTATTGTAGATTATCATCCTCGAACAGCTGAGAATGCTGGCCCCATAGAAATTTTTATTCCTGGTGGTAGTGATGACTACATAGATTTGAATTATGCGATGCTTGATTTGAGGTTTAGAATTCAGCAAGCAGATGGAACTGCTATTGACGATGCACATAAAGTTGGACTGAACAATTTACCATTGACTACATTACTTCGTGATGTTTCTCTAACGATTGGAGAGCAGCAGGTGGAAGGTGGTCAAAGCGATTATCCCTATAAATCATATTTCAATCATGTATCACAGTTTCATCCAGCAGCACAAAAAAGTCATATGGAAGCCATGGGATGGTACAGAGATGAAGCAGGAAAATTTGATGTTGAAACAAACAGTGGCTTTGTAAAGCGATCTGCTAT
>CAJQUW010011326.1:0-241340 GCA_907163375.1 Prostheceraeus crozeri | reverse complement strand
TCAGCATGATGACTCATCACTGCACCGCACTGTCCTTGCGTCTGGAATGGGATTACTACTAACAAAAACATTTTACTGAACAAATTATTTTTTCATTGCTTTGTTGTCTGACATCTTTTCGTTTAAAGTTTTCTCGTTTTAAGTTTTGTTTAATAAAGTTTTGCTTAAATTTTCGCTTAAAGTTTTTAGCTCTTCTAAAAAAATTTTGTCATTTTCTTCATTAGAAATTTTACCATCACTCGAAATTTTGACATCTTGTTTATTCTGATCATCAACTTTTTCTGACTGTAATTGAAATGATATTTGATTTACTTCATTAGCTATTTGATCAAATTTTTCAATCTCATCTAACGTAATAACATTATCATCACATACTCTTTGAAAGTAGTAATGTAGTTTATCATAGACTTCTTTAATATGTAAATGCTTAGTTTTTAATGATTTTCGTTTCTTAGTTATTAAAGATTTATCTAACATTGTAACAAGTGAAGTTGCAAAAACACCCGTACCTGTTAAAGCTGTAGCAACTACTGGAATTATTAAAACACCTGAAGATATAACAATTGTTAGAGCACCTAAACTTATTGTTAAGAATATGCCAATTCCTTGTGTTACATTCTTAACTTTAGTCCATCTCTTTCTTAATTTTTTATAATGCTCTAATCTTAATAATAATTGAGATTCCTTATCTTTCATATAGCGTACTCTATCTTTGTGTTTTTCTTTGTTCATCTTTTCGATGTTTATCTTTTCAATGTTCATTAAAGTAGAACTACGTTCATATGATAACGAAGGATATATTCTTGCGGTTTCTTCCACTTTTTTTCCTTCCAGTTCTGAGGCTTCCCCCGTTGAGGTTTCCATTTTTAAAGAAATATTTTGAATACAATCTTCTGGTATATTAGGACTACGTGATATTTTTTGGTCTACCTAAATTTTCATCTGCCTACATTTTCGACCTTCGGCTACGTGATATTTTTCGACCACGTGATATTTTTTAGATTACGTCATATTTTAAGACCGCCTAAATTTTCGTCCACGTGATATTTTGAGACCGCCTAAATTTTCGATTACGTGATATTTTGAGACCGCCTAAATTTTTGAAATTTTGATTTTTTTGAAAATTTGTCACTACCTAAATTTTCGCCCTTCGGCCTTCGGCCACGTGAAATTTGAAGTCTACCTAAATTTTTGAAATTTTTGAAATTTTGATTTTTTGAAAAAAACCCGCAAAAGTGTGACATCCGGCGCAAGCGAAGCGAAGCGTCGCGACGGATGTCACACTATATACTACTTCAATCTGATCTTGTAACTGCGGCAGCAACATATTCCATCTTTCGGAAGTTGATTCACTGATATTTCTGATTCTTTGACTGTTACACATTTTATGACTGTCTAAGTTATCAATAAAGTTCACATTTCCCGCAATTGCGCCTTTCTTTATTTTAATGTTATCCTCAAAAGTCCATATTCGCAGGGACCTCTCTTCATTTACTTCACACAGACTGGAAGCCACTAGTATATCATTATTTCTGATGTATGTAGGCTTGATGAGTCCGTTTCCAACAAATACACCACTCACTTTTCCTCCTACGATATATTCTCCGGCAGAATTTAAATTAATACTGTCATGAAACGAAATTTGGGCATTTTTCTCCCATGAGCTTTTGTCATGCTCTTCATTGCTATTTTGAGTCTGTGTAACACAAATCGCCTGCTCTCGACTCACAGAACAGACTTCATTACGTTTCCCTGTGAAACTGATTCCGGATAAATTTTTGACAGAAATGGTATGGAAAGTCCATTCACGATTGCCTGATCATTCGGTGGATCAATCAACATTTTCAGACTCTTCATTGATCGCATACCTAGTATAACCTTCGGAAACATACCTTCAACCACCAGGAAATTGTACCACCTCGTTATTGTCGGAAACTCCACCTGAAGCTCAGCAGTTCCAATAACACGCATTCTTGAGTTGTTCGCACACTTAATCATTCGATTCGACTTTTTCATATGAATTTCGCTGTTGCATGAAAGAATGTCCTTCGAGGAACCTCCATCAATGACATTCACCTCTGCTCCTGTGTCCAATAAAATTTTGCTTCGATGACCTTGACAAGTGCCTGTGATGATAGGCTTGTTAGCTGCTTTTTCCGAATGGTGACATGAAATCAAAGTTTTGGCCTCTTTTTGGTTTTACCTACAATATAATCAGACCATTCATTCACTTCTTCAGGATAGGTGGTTCGTCTTCTCTTCATATTTCTTGTATTCTCCTTATTGCTTTTTTTCTTTTTTTTCCTCTCTAGGCTGCTCCTTCTCTTCTTCCACGGATATGACTTTCACTGCTGCTGCGGTTTGGTCAGTATTTTCCTGATAACTTACATCTGAAACTTCTGATGACAGTGATGATGCAGACCGGTCATCAATCCAATTACTTTCATCTTCCAATTCATGGTGAAGTCGCACATTTCTACGTTTTCCGTAGTTGTTCTTGAAGTAACATCGGTTTGTTGTGTGATTATTTCTCCCACAAATTGAACATGAATGTGGACAGTCTCTTGCGTAATGTCCTTCTTCGTTGCAATTATAGCATCTTGAATTCTGTCTTCCACCTGCACGATAACTGATTTCATTCCTTCTTTTCATCTTTTCATTTGTATCAGTCTTGAAAGGTTTTCCGTGATTGGGCCATTTACAACTTGGGCATATGTAGGCCTTTTGGCATCTTCCTTTTCCGTTTGAATAATAGATATTATGTGGTTTAGTTGTTTTTGCATAAGTGACATTTGATTTTGCAATTTTTGGATATCATTCATTTGTGTTGCCACGTTATTGTCCTTAATCATGTATCTGACCACTTTTTCACTTTTTTCGCTATTCTTTTCACGCTTTATTAGATTGAACGCTTCTTCTAGTGTATCGATCTTTCGATGCCTCAACGCCTTCCTCACATCCTCCTTGAAAATACCATCACAAAACGCTTCAATCATTCGTTCTTCTCTTTCCTTCGGGTCTGGTTCTTTCAATAATCTGCATCCTTCTCTTCTGATCTCTGATAAAAGTCTCTGATCGATTGGTTGCTCTTCTGTTTGTGTGAAAACAACTTGACATATGGTGATATCTCAGATTCTTTAGGTTGATGTAGCTCTATCAGTTTTTTTGACAGCCATTCATAATCGTTTTGATGGCTTTGGAATTCCAATAATCCACACAACTCCATCTGCATATCTTCTGTAATGGAAATGAGAAGTACCGTCGTTTTAGTTTCATCATCTACTAGTCCGCATGTTTCTGAAGTATTTCTCCATTTTGTCTAGATGAACTTTGACATCATCTCCAACATCACATTGTCGTGGTAATCCTATCGTATCCCTGTATAGTAGCCGTTGAAATAGGGATTCCAATAGCTTTGTCTGTTGCTCGCGACGCCAGTTGTGGTATTAGTAGAACTCGTCATTGTAACGTATTGCACCAAGTATATTTACCAAATTGCAATATACAAGCAGGGACAAATCTATAGACAACAACAGTCCGATTACTAATCAACCACTATCTCGATAACACTAAATCATGCTATAATGAAGTCATGGCAATAGATTTAAACTTGAATGATATGTAACGTAGTTATCTAACAGTACAGTGATGATCTATGATTTCCTTATACAACATATAACTTGTAACGTAGCTATCTTACAATGCACACTGTACCATTGATAAATCCATTATACAACAATATCTATGCAATGTGAGCATTCATTTTCTCTGCTTCGATACAATGATTGCTCTGACCACGATTGTATCGATTGTCTTATTGTTGGCATAGTTGCAATGCTCAGAGAACTTATTGTTGATGCTCTGTAATAAGAGAATCATTTGTAAAGAGTCAATTTAATTGGCTCCTAGATCAATAAGCTAATATATGGCTGCAGGTAAATCAGTAAATACCAACAGCTTAGGTGACGGAAAAAGTTACCAAAGCTCGAAGTAATTTCCATTACTTTAAGCTTGAGGAACAACGTGTGTTAAGAACCTTAATAAAGAGAAAACACAGAAAAATATCATTTCCGAAGAAAACTTCAATCTGTTTCTCATTACATTATCTTGATCGGTGTCTGGTAAAAAAAGATGAACCGGGTAGAACTTGGCAGACGTGCAAATTCGTGATGGCCATAAATTGCATTTAATTCCATGAAAGTCTCATTTTCGATCTCGCTCTTGTTGAAATTCGTGCAGGCTGCCGAATTAATACAATCTGCGTGTTTCCGTCTAAATTATTCATATAAAAATCTTCATAATTCAATGTGCAACATATTACTTTTATCTTCTTACCCAGTATGTCGCATTTGAAAGAAAGTTTGTGGTGAAGCACTAAAAAAATATCGCAATACTTAATACTATTCAGAAGGATATTGAAAACCTCATACAAAGAGTGACAAATGAAGAAGTAATGAGAAGGATTAGTGAAAGAAATGGAGTGATGAGTTGACTCAAAGAAAGTTACGTTTTGATGGCCACGTGTTGAGGGGCTCTGGGGGAAGACTTATTCAGCTGATTCTAGAAGGAATGGTAGAAGATAAACGGGACAGAGGAAGACAAAGAAGAACGTGGAGGTACTCATATCAATGAATGGACCAATAGCAAAAATTTAGAAGAACCAAAGAGAAAAGCTGAAGATCGAGTCAATTGGAAGCAAATAGTTGCCAACCTCCGGATCGGAGAAAGCACTTGATGATGTTGAATACTTAATATTCGTCTTGAAAGAACGCAGAAATCTGGTTTCCATTGATGATTCGAAGTTATGCAAAATGTGTTCAATATAAAACATATAAATGAAACATGATGACGCCATTCTTATTGAAAACATTCAACAAAAATCGATCCTAACCTGAACTTTTATGCAGCTAGCATCACTTTCTAGCTTTTTATCTTTGTACTAGCTTAAACATTCCTGATTTTGCTTACTATCTTACCCTACGTCGACTACTGTTTTCAGCTTTTGATGTTGACTTTAATTAGCTGCAATGACTTGTCTTGTGAAATTAGCAAATTACTTATGCCCAAAGGCCTACTACTGCTGGGCTGGTCATGGCTATCGTGTACATACTGCTGTGTATATTGATGACAATCTGCTCGATTTTGATTTTCTAAGAATCAATTATTGATAATGGATTTCAAAAATTCACGATTGAAACTTTGTCATAAATATTATTATTATAGACTGAAGATAATGATCAATCATAAATTTAGCTAAAATTAAGTCATTAATGTGATTTGACCATTGAAATTGGCACATTCTGATTTTAAATGTTCCAATTATTCTTCTTGTTGAAGCTCACTGTCAATATACATACAACACATTAAGCGATTCCACTGATGATATTTGTCATAACCAAGACGTACGGACGTAGTCGATTTTTTGACCGCCTCAAATGATTCAAAGCAGAATTGCAGACAACCCATGTACTTGTATTACCAAAATCGCAAGTCTCACAAAATATACTAAGGTCCAAGGGTGGTATCACACTTAAGAGTTGAGAGCCCCGATTAAATGACGACAGCAATAAAATCCATACAAAGTATGTACAACTTTACCTAATTGTACTAACATTCCATGTGAATCCAAAATCGATTCACTTTCTCTCTAGCTTTACCTAGGTAGATATCCATGTTTGCTCGGTCCATCTGTCATTTTAAATTGTTGTCTTCTCGTGTCAGTCAATATTGCTGATTCTACTGCAGTCGTCAGTTCACCGGCGCTCTCAACTCTCAAGTGTGTTAAGTCGCGCTCACACTAGACCGATAATGATGACATAACGATAAATTGAAAGAAAATCGCTCTGCAAGCATAACGAAGCTACTGTCACCAGATTTTCTCACAGATAAATAGTTGCAATGTGAGCGCGTTACAATGATAAAGTGAAATATCGTCAGGATTTTATCGTTATTGATCAACTATGAACGCGCCTTTTGGCCTACTGTACCTGGTTTATTACTGTAACAATGAAGATTTCTGCATCTCCTAAACTAGTAACTCGTGCTAAATTTAGGACATGACATGCAAATGCAAATCTCGGATCTAATGAAAAAATAGACGTCTTAGGTCAATAAATCATATAATATTCCCAAATTTTCGAATGTCTCTTTCTCAAGGGTATGAAATCACACTGACAGTGGGCAAATTATCTTACAAACAACTAGCATAGTACAAAATTCAAACACAAATAACTCAGAGGTCCTACTTCTCATGCTAAATAAACATTGATATCTGGGCGATACTTAGAAATGAAATCCTTCTCAGATATCTTCTGCTCAATCGTATTTGCAAATCCTCGCTTTAAAATAAAAAGGGGTCACAAATGAAAGGTCAGGTAACATACCATGACTTTTAACAAAATGTTTATGAGATAAACTCGAATCAGTTGTAGGTGCTCATGCATGCGTTGACGAAAAGAACGAAAAGCCTCACCGATATAAAAACTTTTACACAAATTACATGTCAACTGATAAACAACATTTTTCATGTAACAAAAATTATTATTCTTACACAAACAATTCCTAGTACAATATAATTTTTCTTTAACACTAGAACCGCCAAGAATTTTACATACCTTTAACCGCCAAATGCAGTCAAAATGACTGCAACATAAAAGATAATGAATAGAACCCTGTAATTACCTGACATCCTAAAATTTCTACCGGTTATTATTGGCTCATCATTTATCATGGTAATTGGACATATTATTGCTATACTTACTTTCATAAACAAAGTGGTTTATATGAGTAAACATATATACTGTGTTATGCACTATATTTTCATTTATGCATTAAAACTAATTATTTAGAATTTGCTGCGAAAAAAATATCACTGTTTATTGGATAGTTGACTTTTTGCAAGTAAGTTATTTAATTTTGTCTAATAGCATTTATTTTACTTTTGGAATGATAAATTCATTTATTATTATTTATATTTCCTAAAGAATTGAAAATTATAATAAAAGGCAGCAAAAAAACAAAGTTCTAATTTGTACTGTAATTGGTTTTTACAGTAACTGCAAAACTGTCATGGTTTCCAAAAATCATTTGGCACAGTTTATACATGTAACAATGATGATTTTGTTTGCAGAACATGGACCACAGCACCATTTTTTGCATGTACTGCAAACATTCCCACCTTTGTTCTTATGTTTGCTTATTTGGCACTCCTTTCGCTTTAGTGCTGTTCTAGCTGGAGATTCTGAAACGGATGCAGGCAAATTGACCTCAAAAGGTTTGAAAATTTGACACATTCTCTCTCCCAAGAAAAGAAGATAATCTCGCCTTGAGATTGATTTTTGGCAAGCAATTTTATATATAATCCATGAATTTAGGGCAACGATGTCCAACAAATTGTAAAATACGTGCATTGGCCATCTGCGTGAGCCCGCCTTCGTGGAATACATACGTGTCATGCTATCGAACATGTCAACGCCATGTTTCGTTTTGTTGTAAAAATTGACCGTTTCGGGAAGATTTTTCGGTCCGCCGCCAAAAGTACAAGATTCATGCATCGACGATAGAACGCAGACTGATTTTTCTGATTTTGATTTATACACCGTCAAAGAACATTTCTTGTTAGAGTTCAAGAAGAATCTTGATTCGTAACGCATCATATCCTTTTCCATTTGAGGTAACTTTTCCGGTAATTCGCGGCGATTCTTCCTGATGGTACCAACCATGGTAATCTTTTGTTCTTCCAATGCAGAGGCAAGACTCAAGGACGTAAAGTAATTGTCACATGTGATGTTATATCCCAATTTCTTGTACGGTTTCACCAATTCACAAACGACGTACTCAGACAAAGTAACATTGCTTGGACGACTTTCCTCCTTTCCCAAATACGGTAAGCTGTTCAGGACATATTTTGTTTCGGTATCACACAGAACCCAGAACTTTATGCCGAATTTATCCGGTTTGTTCGGCATATATTGGGTAAATGGGCATCTGCATTTCGATGGCAAGAGCTGTTCATCAATCGTGAGGAATTCTTTAGGGGTGTACATGTCCTGGCTATTGTCAATCATACGTTTCCAAATATCACGTATCAAGCAGAACTTGTCGGATAAAACTCTACTTCGCCGAGAAGTTTTCTCATCAAATCTGAGAAATCCTATAATCTCACGAAAGCGGTTGCGAGACATAGTATTCTGTACTATTGGAATACCCCATTTATCACTCCATAATGCTTCAAGATCAAACTTTGAGGCTGACGTCGCACCACGAATA
Source organism: Prostheceraeus crozeri (assembly GCA_907163375.1). Taxonomy (NCBI): domain Eukaryota; kingdom Metazoa; phylum Platyhelminthes; order Polycladida; family Euryleptidae; genus Prostheceraeus; species Prostheceraeus crozeri. The sequence continues at coordinate 233,072 of CAJQUW010011326.1, read as the reverse complement.
TACATAATTCCAATTACAGCGAGCAGCTCTTCTTTGGAGAAGGACCATTCCGAATCAGGTTTTTGTCGATTGGCTTCAGTTATTGTACATGCATGAATGTGATTCACAATATAGTTATCGAATAGAAGATGAAAGGCGGAAAATACATCGTCTGAGGAGATAGATCGTTTGCAGCGATAAGAAAGTCCGGGTTTAGCTGTGAAGATATTCTTCGAAGAGATCGGTCCTCGTCGCTCACGATTTGTTTCTTGCCACAAAGTACTTTTATCTTTACCCAGATATGGTGGTAATTCGGTTTCTTGTCGGTCTCCGTTATTGTGCCCAGTCGGTCTGATTATTGATTCGTCGTCAATCTCAACATCTTCATTGTCACTAATGGATGAATTTTCACTCTCGATTATAAATTCGTCCATGGTCACCTCTTCGTCATCCGATACTTCTCCATTCAATTGCGTTATCATCTGTAAAGCAGTTTGCGCAGATATTCGTCGACGTCGTGCTGCCATCGTAAGACTTCTACTGTCCTTTTCTGATAGTCAACTTTCTTCTAAAGTGAGCGTATGATGAGAAACTAAACACTTGATCGATATGGTATATCCATGACTTGATCCTGTTCATGTTGATGAATGATGACTCACTGTTTTGTTAGCGTTAAAAATGAGATATCTAAGCTTGAAAGTTGAAGACTAATACTTTACTGATTTGCAGTCAAAATGACTGCAATTGGCGCTTAAAGATATATTGTCGTGTATTTTCAACCATAGATATATTTACTCATGAATTCTAACTTAATTTCATTCCTTGGATATGTGCAATAAATGTCATAGCTTCTGATTATCACAACTAATTCAGTTAAGGCTCTGGCTGTATTCAAAAATTGATTGCAGTCAATTTGACTGCAATGGCGGTTCTAGTGTTAAATGAAACGCTTCTTTTCAAATTAGGCTGGGTCACAAATACTGGCTTCAAATCAAACAAATGATGCTGGAAACTTTTAAACTCTTTTCTTATCTTAGTTGCCTGGAAATCATTAATGAACGGTACCCTTAAATATACTTGTTTTCTGTTTGTTTCTTTTCTATGTCTTCTTTTGCTTTCATTCATTGGTTTACGTTTCATGTATCGTTCAACAATATCTAAAGAGTACCCGTTTGCAAGAAATCTTTTTTTCATAAAATATAGTCCATCTTTGATCTTGCTCATGGTCGAACAATTGCGATGTAGCCTACTCGCAGACACTCTGTACGTAGCAGGTTTATCTTTCTCTGCCACGGCACCCAACTCTCCCATGTCATTATATGATTGCTGTGAAGGTCTTTGGAATATGAAAAACAAAAGGACTTGCTATGGGCAACAATCTTTCACCAATCTTGGCAACAATTTACATGAATTTTATCGAAGAACAAATTAAGGAGAAATGTGGTTATCAAATCATAATATGGAGACGATATATTGATGATATCTTTGTTGTCAGCTTATCTCCTATCGATGATATCCTCCCATTGATAAATGATATCGACACAAACATCCAGTTTACGATTGAATTGCCAGTTGACAACCAGCTTCCTTTTTTAGATATCATAGTTGTACGATCTCAGGACAATAGCTTCCATACGGGCTTTTATTCCAAAGACCACCGAGGAATCACCGAGCGGCAATATTTTTGCAAGCGTCTTTGAACAGTTCTCAGCGAAACACTTACATGTACACCATCTTGTTACAATTCTGATTGCAGTTGGTGCAAATTTCGGTGCAACATTCGCTCTTGCTTCGGAGTCGTTGACTTCTTCCGTCCACACTTGCCTTGTCGTCGCGATGAGAGAGAAGTAGATTTTCTTCAATCTGGCCACGGTTGACTTGATGATACCAGTAATCTTTGATATTTGACGAATCGATAATGTCTTCAGACGAAGCAATGTCAAAATTTCAGTCTTTTTTCGATACTCAGAATTGGTCCAGGCATTCCGCACGAAGAGTGTCGTATCAACGTTCGCCGAAAAAGATTGCTAAACTTCAAGCTATGCAAGCGTTTATAAATGTTAATGCATTTAAAATTAAAGATGATTTAAATTTTTAAAATAAGATTTCGAAATCTGTTCGTACCGCCTATTTATTCGACGCTATGTCTCACCAAAACAACCATAGAAAGCTGTCCCAAGTAATTTGACTCGCAATAATCTAACAAATGACCATATTTTGTGTCGTTGAAATGAAAAACAGAGCTCATACAGTGCAAGTCAAGTAAATGCTGTAAATGTAGGTCATGTAATCGAAACCCCAAAGCACAAGTATGCAGTAAAGTATTTCACGCCAGTTGAAGAAGTCGTTTAACATCTGGACCAGAAAGATTATAAAAAGCAAGTGTCCCAAGTAATTTGGCCATACAAAATTCTGACGATAGAATATTTGTTTTTTGAGTGTGCTATATAAGAAATTATCCATTTGCATAACTTTGGTTTTACTTAAAACTAAAAATTTGTTTTTGCAATAAAGCCGTCTTTTCTAACTGTCCCAAGTAATTTGGCGTGCAATATTTATACATACGACCATATTTAGTGACCTTCATAATGAATAACAGAGCCGAAAGCTAAATGCCAAGTAACTTATGACCCAAGTCACAATCAAGCAGCATTTAGTTCAAATTGAAGTAACATTGTAAAATATAGGCGATAACAACTGTGAAAAAGCAAGTGTCCCAAGTAATATGGCGCGTACTGTAAGTATCGCCCAGATATCAATGTTTATTTAGCATGAGAAGTAGGACCTCTGAATTATTTGTGTTTGAATTTTGTACTATGCTAGTTGTTTGTAAGATAATTTGCCCACTGTCAGTGTGATTTCATACCCTTGAGAAAGAGACATTCGAAAATTTGGGAATATTATATGATTTATTGACCTAAGACGTCTATTTTTTCATTACATCTACCATAACAACATAGGTCAATGGCGAATTACCACAATTATAAAATCTCGGATCGCATAAGGAGAGATGGTTTCATGCATCAGTAGATCATCTGATTAATTTTGATGCGCTGACTAGATTGATTTTCATTAGATTAGATAATTGGAGTGCGAAGCGAAGACTTCAAAACCTTCGTAAGACACTAAGTATTCATTTGTTTTTCTTCTGTGCTTGTTTTTGATTACTTTTTTTATCCGTAATGCTTGATATAGATTAATGAAAAAGTTTTGACCGATAGAAGTTTGATCCTTGTTCCTTTGTTTCTCAACCTGTAAACTGCTTTAGTCACATGCTACCTATATAAATGCAATCCTAAATTCCTCATGCTGATTTGATGCGATTGCCTTTTCACTTCCTTAGAGGTATTGTTTAATATTCATCAAATTCTATCGGTCAAAACTTTTTCATCAACCCTTATATGTTCAACATAGCAACATCAGCAGCAACCACATAGTTTGATTCATCTGCGCGCGCAGCTTCGGTTTTCTAGAATGGAAGGATCGCATCCAACCTAAATATCGAAATGACACATCGCAGAGTTAAACAACTTGCTCCTTCTCGGATGGATAATTAGTGCATCACTTACTATTTGAAATGGCAAACAATAGGCTGTCAGCAGAGGACACCAGAGTCAGTGAGAGAGACGTGCCTGCTGTGATAACCCTTTGCACACACCAAAACACACATAGCTGTCTGGCTAACATTCGATTCAGTGTATGCAGTGAGAAATGCTGAGAAGAGGATGATGAAATCATCAGGTTAACTAATTTTCGTGCACCTGCTATTTTTGCCATTTGATTGAAGGGCCAACATTATGCGGAAAACTTGTGCGCATTGATCTGAATTCTTCGAATCTGAAAGAATTGTGGCAATCGAAGCACTTTGCTGGAATTCACAGTAATCCGCAAGCGACGCACAACTTTTTTCCTATATCTGTACGGCAGGGTTTTTTAACGCTAAACCGGACACAATTTGTGCAGTTCTAAATTCAAATGTGCAGTTGAAAAGTTGTAGTCAGGAAGTAGGTAAATTATGAACGTAGCAGAAATTTGAGTTGATATAAAGATATGAATGACAATTACACAACCTGCGTTGCAGTAGTTAAATATTAAGGGCTACTTGTTGAAAATCTATTAAATTTGCAGAAAGACAGACCTATATGACTGCTAGCCAACTGTGAGGCTTAAATATTAGCTCAATATGCTGTAGGTGCACATTTGGAGAGATCTGTTCGACCTATACATCCGTACGCCATAATTTTTGTCAGGAGGCCAAGGTGATTGCGGTGCGTTTCTACTGCCACTGCCTTTACGAATTGGGAATTGCAAAACTAATACATGCACATGCAGTTCTAGCAGAGAACATACATGTACATGTAATTCAAGCAGAGAAATTGTTGGCCAGTCATTCTCATACAATGATGAAAATCATCCCAGCAGCCATTTATGATAGAATACAATGCTTACTAATTTAAATTATTAATTGAAGTAGTCCTGATGAGGACTGATGGTGCTCTCCAATCCGCAAGTGTATAACTGTAATGCTGTTGTAGCCATTGGATTAATCAGTTCTTAATAGAACTCAATGGAGCTTTCTCGTGCAAACGAATAAGAATTGATCATCAGCTTTGGTCCAATAACTGGTAAAAATGGAAATCTTGAGACTTGCAACACTACTCATTCTTAGTGTTAATATACTACCACCATACACTTCAAACATTGCCGCATACGCGTTGAAGACAGACGTCTAATATGCTGTACCGACTACAGATGCTAGTAGTGGAAATTAAAAAAGGACAATGGTCGCCATATGTTAAGGAAATCAAAAATGGATATTATAAAACCACAGGAGACCGATGGATAAAAATTGGATAAGTGGAGGTAAATCATAGAACTACAGTGATACTACTACACCGATTACAAGTTAACTATATAATTATTTGTTGAAAATTTATTAAATTTTCAGACAGACCTATATGACTCTTCCCCTGACGCGGTCTGTGTACAGACGAAAATTTGGGAAGAAAACTTCAATATCAAACAGCATCGACTATTTTGAAATCCAAACAAGTGAACTAATGCTGCACTATAACTGAAACTACACACGGTGAATAATGGTAATAGTGGACAAGTGGAAAGTGGATATAATGGAGGTAGGCAATAGAACTATAATGACAATCTGCTACATCAATAACGAGCTATAAACACTATACCTAAGACTACACATGGAAAATACCATTTCTTCACTTGAATTTGTTATCGCCAGTTTCATGATCCGCCTATAATACTTCATGGAATCAAACATTTCTGCATTTGTTCTTCATTTGTCTTCATCCACAATGATATAATTTGAAATACAATACTTCGACCACTACTTCAGCTACCGATTGAGGGATATAAAAACATAATACTGCAGTCCGTCTGTCATAAGCAGGTAGTCGTCTATTGGTGTTTGACCCCTAATCTGAACACTGAAACCCAGACAAGCGGGGTCCCACACATAGTGGTTGACAAAATATTCAATAGATAATGATATGTCTGGAAAGATGTGTTAAAAAGATAAATCAGACATATTTCAAATGTTACGTTTCCCATGCATGAAACATGCCTTCTATGAGACTGAGTAATTTACAAAGACCTTTTCGATCACGGTATAGTGAACACGAACGTAGTGTCAGAAATAGAGACAAGAAAAGTGCCCTGAGTGATCATCATCTAAAACACCATACCGTTGAAATGATGGACATTAATTATTTCAACTGCAGTATTTTGGATAAACAGAAATCGGCGATGTCTACTAAGACGGCTGAATCTCGCTGGATTGCGTCGAAAATGCCAAATTTAATGAATAGACGTCATGAGCTAGTGTGAGGAGATATCAAATACAAGACCTGAGAGTAATGGGCAAAAGACCGTTCCAGGACACCATAAAATTCAAAAAAATAGTATCTTTAAAAACGACATAAATTCATGAATTTTGTCCCTTTTTCAGGTTTTTAAGACCTAAATTCATGAATTTAGTCGTTTTTAAAGATACCGATTTTTCAAAAAAATGGTACTTTTTAAATGGTCTAAATTCATGAATTTTGGTCATTTTTCAGGTTATGAAGACCTAAATTCATAAATTTAGGCGTTTTTAAAAATACCCAATTTTTCAAATTTTTCAAAATCTCAAATTTGAGAATTACAATTTTCACCCCCAAAATCATGACCGTTCCAGGACACCGAAAATCAGAAAAGTTAAGAATCTCAAAATTTGAGAATTACAATTTTTACCTTGAAAATCATGACCGTTCCAGGACACCGAAAATCATAAAAGTTGAGAATTTCAAATTCATGAATTTTATCCATCTTTCAGGTTCTTAAAATATATCATGTGACTAATAATATTTCTTTAAAAATGGAAGAAACAAAAGTGGAAGAAACCGCAAGAATATATCCTTCGTTATCTCAGTTAAAAATAAGTGAATTGAATAAAGAAAAACACAAAGATAGAGTACGTTATATGAAAGATAAGGAATCTCAATTATTATTAAGATTAGAGCATTATAAAAAATTAAGAAAGAGATGGACTAAAGTTAAGAATGTAACACAAGGAATTGGCATATTCTTAACAATAAGTTTAGGTGCTTTAACAATTGTTATATCTTCAGGTGTTTTAATAATTCCAGTAGTTGCTACAGCTTTAACAGGTACGGGTGTTTTTGCAACTTCACTTGTTACAATGTTAGATAAATCTTTAATAACTAAGAAACGAAAATCATTAAAAACTAAGCATTTACATATTAAAGAAGTCTATGATAAACTACATTACTACTTTCAAAGAGTATGTGATGATAATGTTATTACGTTAGATGAGATTGAAAAATTTGATCAAATAGCTAATGAAGTAAATCAAATATCATTTCAATTACAGTCAGAAAAAGTTGATGATAAGAATAAACAAGATGGCAAAATTTCGAGTGATGGTAAAATTTCTAATGAAGAAAATGACAAAATTTTTTTAGAAGAGCTAAAAACTTTAAGCGAAAATTTAAGCAAAACTTTATTAAACAAAATTTAAAACGAGAAAACTTTAAACGAAAAGATGTCAGACAACAAAGCAATGAAAAAATAATTTGTTCAGTAAAATGTTTTTGTTGTATTCCAATGTTACCACAAAATTCAAATATTATATTTTAAAAATGGATAAAATTAAAGCTTATAATTTTAAAAGAATAAAACAATCAGAAGAGTTAATAAAACAAAGAAATATTATGAAAGAAAATCATCTTCAGCATAGAATGATAAAAGCTGGTATTCAATCTGATATGTTTGAAAAAATGCAGCAAACCGAACAAGTAGAAACTGATTTTGAAAAAACTATGAAACCATTTAAAACTCTTGAAAAAGAAATTACAAATAATGATAAACAAATTGATATAACAGATCCAGAACACAAAACTATATTAGATGACTATGGATTACTAGAATCAAACATTAATAAGAAAAAAATACCAAAATCTATGCAATTTGAACATTCTATCTCATTTATAGATGGAAAAACAATACCTAGATTTTATCTCGGACAAAAAGAAATATTTCCACAACCTTTTCGAGGTTTAATTTTTTCACCAGATAAATCTCCTTTTAATTTAGATAGAAATTTTGTTGATCTTTTAAGAGGAGCAGATTTAAATAATTATGCTGTAGAAGATCTCATAAAATATAAAGCTATGTTAGATAGAGTTGGTGCAGTAAAATCTCGTAGACGTTATAAACAATTAGAAAATTTATTATCAACAAGAGTTAAAATAGGAAAAGGTTTTAAAACAGAAACAACTGTATTTTTACCAGATGATCCACAAGAATTACTAAATAGATTAAATATTTTAATATCGGCAATAAAAGAAGGACATAATTCTAGTTTCAATGAAATTCATGCTATATTAAAAAGACTGTTAGAAAAGAAGATTCTAAATGAAGAGGATTATAAAAGTGTAGCTGAAATATGTTGTTGTTTTTAATTTTTTTATAAAAAAATATTTATTCAAAATTTTAACTAAAAAATGTGTTCAGCAGATTTAGACAAAATTAATAATCATTTAGAAAATTTGACAGAGATTTTGGGTTCATCAAAATTTAGTACGACGTTAAAAATTATAACAACTACTTCATCACACACTTGTAATTTAGAACCCATTCTACATTTGGAACAAAATAAAAATTATCAAATTGCATTGACTAGTTTCTCCACATTTAACACTATTCAAAACGTTATCAAAGATGTGAATGATCAATTTAGATATTCTACTGATAAAGGCAAAACATGGAAAATACAAACTTTTCTTCCTGGTTCTTACGAAGTTGAATCAATATCAAATGAAATTAAGAGACATTTAGGTATACCATTTAAAGATAAGAAACAATTACATTTCGCTGTTGAACCGGCAGTTAATAAATTTTCTCTTACTTTAGACGAAAATCATCAAGTTGATTTTAATCATGATAGATCATTGTCAAAGCTATTAGGATTTAATAAACAAACCTATAGTCAAGGTTATCATTTAGGTGAGAAGATACCAAAAATAACTGAAATAAATTCGATTGTTGTACATTGTGACATTATTGAAGGAGGATATATAAATGGTAAATTGTCAAATTTAATATTCAGTTTTCCAGCTTTTACTGTACCCATTGGTTATAGATTAAATGTAATTCCACAAACATTAATATATTTCCCTATTACAAGAAAATCTATTAACAACATTAACATTAGAATCACTGATGAAAAAGGATAAGAAATAAATTTTGGAGGTGAAGAGATTATGATAGATCTTTTGGTTCGGGAGGTATAAACTCCCACGCGAAGCTAGAGAAGTTTAATTTTCTTATTATTCTTTTAAAATAAAAATAAATTTTTTTTATTAAAAAATGAGTGAAGTACTACCATTAAATAAAAAAAAACTTAAATTTAATCATCATCCAAATTTATCTAATAAAGTTTTGTCAGTTATTTGCTGAAGATCAGGATGTGGTAAAACGTATCTATTATTTAAAATTTTAACGACTCCAAATTTTTTGGATTATAACAATCTTATAATTTATACAACAACAGCAGAACAACCCGTCTATCAATTTTTAAACTATGGATTTGAAAATAATCTTAAAAAAACAGCAATTGCTTCATTATTCAAAGAATATGAAAAATCTGAAGAAGAAGAAGAAATAAGTTCGTGGTGTGAAGAAGCAGCAAAAAATAGTCAGTTAGTAGAATCCAATAAAAATAAGCATATAAAGATACAATTAATAGATGATAGTGGTAATATGCAAGATCTTAGTAAACTAGATAAAACAATGAAACATTGTGTAATTTTTGATGATTGTGTTAATGATAAAAATCAGTCAGTTCAGAGAAATTATTTCACAAGAGGTAGACATAATAACTGTAGTGTATTTTATTTGACACAAAATATGTATTCATTAGATGGAAGTGTTATTAGAAAGAATGCAAATACATTTATACTATTTGAAATAAATGCAAGAAACTTAAATGATTTGTTAAGAGATTTATGTGTAAGAAATAAAGATGAATTTAAACAATCGTGTAACAATGCTTGGTCAAAAGATTATGGATTTATCACAATTAATATTGATAAAAAAATTCATGATAGAGTTATCGAACAATTGTTCTCTGACTAGGCTTCGCCTCGAGGGGCTTCGCCCCTACTGAAAGTCGATAGAAGATTTGTTTACTGAGTAATAAATAATAAAATTTTTATACTGAGTAATAAATAACAAAATTTTTATTCTAGACTGATTTAAATAATAGAAATTTTTTTCTAGACGGATTTAAATAATAATAAATATACTTTAAAAGGGATCAGTAGTTATTCCATCAGGCAAAATCTTTCTTTAATCATCAAATTGATCTAATCCTAATTTATGTTCTTCTTTTAAATACATTTTATGTTTCTTTGAATTAAGTCTATAATTACATGCTGTTTTTATTTCATTATTAAATAATGCATTCTTATAATCTTGAAATGTTATTTGATTAGTCACTGATCCCTTTGAAATTCCTTTTAATGTTTTATGTGTTTTAATATTATTAGTTGCATCATAACAGTAACATTTAGATTTTAAAAATATAGCTTCTGTTATGAAATCTTCATTTCCTTCTAATTCATCTTTTACTTTACATAAATCAGAAGGATGAATGATATCTTTTATTTTATCTATTTCTTTAACAAGTGTAGAATTATACGGTATTGTTAATTCTAAGAAAACGGAATCCGTATCTGTAAAGTGTAATTTATAGTTTTTGCCATAAGCAGGTGCTAAATAATCATATATAAATCTATACATAAATAGTTTAGCTAGTTCTAATATAGTGAATCCAATAAAATTAAACTTATCATGTTTTACGCTAATTCGACGTAAATGTACAGCACATAGTTCATCACTAAATCTAGTAGTTCTTTTATATGTAGGTTTCCTTGTTAAATTTTGAAACCTATCTTTATCATAAACTATTTCAATATTTTGTCTATTACGCACATTTTCTAAAGTCTTACCATAAAATGCATTATTCATTAATTTGAAGAACACGTTTCCAAAATCATCTTTATTTCTTTTAGCTATTTTACGTTTTTCAATATTGAACTCTATATAATTTTTTAACCATTTAGATTTTTGATAAAATAGTTTTCGATGTATTTTGGTGAGAATCATTCCATGTTCTAAATACCAATCTAGCATTCTTCCTTCAACAACATACTTTCCTTTATTACTTTGTGTTCACATAAGTTTTTTTGTTGGTCTGTATTTCTTAGGAATTATAGATTTTTGATAATCTGAAAAATCTTCGATATTGGGAATTTTGTTTTCGGGACAGAAAGGAAAATATTTTGTTTTATCTTTTATATCATCAGGATATACTAAATCAACTTCATATATATAACCATTATTATAAATTCCATCATATGTTTTTTGATAATCTAGAATATTACACCATTCCATCTCACCTGTTGGTAATTCTTGTATCATGCAAGAAGAATATAAGCTGTTAAAATCATAATATAACAAATAGTTTTCTCTCATGATTTCATCAACTGCTGCTTGACTATCTTCATTTTATATAAGTCCTTCTATATTTTGATTAAACAATTTTATAAACTGATCACTTTCTCTCTTCTTGAGATAAAGGTTTCATTATTCCATAATCATAAGGATTTACTTTTTTATTGTAACACTGTACATAACCATTACCTAAAACTGATGAAACTCCACCTCTAATTCCAGATTCAAAAAATAATAATTTATCATATGTATTTTCTTTATAATGTTTAAGTTTAACATTTGTATGTTTTAATCCTGCTAACCATGTTAAACCTGGTGTAGAATAACAATAACATGGATCTATTCCGTAATATTCTAAACACATATCACGAAAGTTTTCGAAAAGATCAGCTAGTATTAATACATCTATCTGAAGATATTTCATTGTATAATCATACATTGTTCTACAATTTAACTCTCTCCAATTCTTTTCAGCTTTTGCATAATCTTCTTCAGATAATTGTGATTGTTTTAATGTTTATTTAAATTTATTTATTGGAGGAAGTTGTTTTTCTTCAATAATTTTATTCACAGAATTAAAATCTCCAGCTATGTACTCATACGGAAATATTCCTTTTAAAGGTTTTAAATTATATTTATTTAATATTTTACATTGTTCAGATTTCAAAGTTTTTCCCATAACATCTAATGAATAAGGAGTAAAAAATCTAAATGCATCTAAAATTCTAATACAACCTAATTGCATTGAAAAATATTCTTCTTCTGTTTTACATAGTACATTTATTTGTTGTTGTTGTAATTTTTCAGATGAAAATAAATCTTTCATTACTAAATGGAAATCATATTTAGAACCATTGTAGAAATATAGAGGAACAAAGTTATATTTAAATTTATTAGCATTAAGATTACAAGAATTATGTGCTGCACCTCTATATAATCCATTTAGATGATCATGATCTTTTACTTTGTCGGCAGAGCCGTCGCTTCTCTTGTCAAGATATCTACCTTTGCCATTTTTATAATTTTTTGTAAATTCTTTTCCACAGTAATAACAATTTGTTTCATTAACAAAATTAATTTTTTCTTCATCCATTAATGGAAGCATTGGTATATTTGTTTCAAGCAATTGTGAAAAACGTCCTTGTAATTCTTCTACTTTCTTTGTAAACATTTCTGAACTATCTTCACCATAGTATTGATAATATTCTGATTTAAATAATTCAGGATAATTTGAATGAATGTACATTCCCTAACATAATGGTTTTTGTTCAAATAAATATTTTTCTTTACTTTGTTCATAATTATCATTTTCAGAATTATCATTTTCAGAATCGGGCGAAGCCCTGGAAGGCATCTCCGATGTCCCGTGCTTTTGTGTCATATTAACATTATATGCTTCGAAATCACAATAAATAGTAAAGGGTACTTTATTTTTCAAATAATGTCTATTATATATTAAATAATCATCTTTAGGAAAAGTATTTTTAACTGCTTCATTTTGTTGGCAATTCTCCAAATGTCTATTCATTTCTTCTAAAGTTCTAAAACTTGTCATACATTGAAGACAAGGAAAATTTGTATTATCTGAAGTTTTTGTAAATATAGAAACATCTTTACACAATATAAAATGACTCTGATAATATAATATATTCGCTTGTGCTGGTTGTTTTGTTTGTTTTAATTTTTCAAATTTATCTTTATATATTTCATGTGTTAAGTCGATATATCTCTGTAAATCTTTTTCAGACTGTTGATAATTTTGATTTAATATTTGTAACTGATAACTATATTCTTTATCATATTGTTCTTTGTATTGTTGTTGACATTTTTTTAAACATTCATTTATTTTTTGATTGGTTTCATTATTTAATTCTTTATTGTCTTCATTATTTTCTTCATTTAATTTTTGAATCGTTTCTATCTTATTTTGATATTTATGGTGATATTCTTGTATTAATATTTTTGTTTGTTGTTGATAATCTGTTTTACATTTTTGTAAACTTTCATTTAAATTTTTTAATTTTTGTTGATATTCTAAAGATAAATATGAATATTTGTAATTATAATCATCATTACGTCCTTTATAATTATTATGATTAATCATTATTGGTGATAATGTTTTAACAATTTCAAATTTTTCAGTACATATTATATTTCCTTGTTAAAAAATATTATGATGCATGTAATTTCCTCGATCATTATATACTATTTCTGATTGACATAAATTTTTATTATTCAAATAAATTTTTTTTGAATATGAGTAAAATGGAGTAATATTACCAATAGAAACATAATTCACATTTAATTCAAAAACATTTACTTCTATTAAATTTTTATTCTTTTTATGAAACTTTATTAACCTATTATAATCATATGGAAATTCATGTAAGCCATCAGAGAGATCAAACTCATTTATATATTCTTCTTTATTATAATGACTTAGTCTTTCTTTGTGATATTCTGCAGGATGTAAATGTGCTATAATACTCCACAGAAAACAATAATCATCTTCATTTTTTATGTCAATTATTTGTGGTGAACGAAAAGGTAAAGGAACATAACTACCACCAGTATTATTTTTATATTTATCAATTACTATTTTCTTAGATAGTATTTCAACAAATCTCCAACCAGATTCACGTAATTGGGCTTCAATTATACAATTTTCTAATTTAAGTATCATCGATTCAAATATGGGTTGTATATCATTTACATTATGAATTTCTTGTGAATTTGTAAAATGTCCTTGTATTATTTCTTCAGGAATTCCATCAGGTCCATTTTTTGTATAAAGTACTTCTACATTCATATAACATTTGAAAGATTTCTTAAATATTTTGAAAAAGTTTGTTAATACATTATAAAAAGTTTCATCGGTTTCATTATGTTCAACAGATTCATTAAATAAATATTTTATATCTGTTACGGCTTCATCGGTTCGTTCAGCTTCATCTGTTTTTTTAATTTCGTTTAATTTATCTATTTCGTTAAATTCATCAGTATCGCTAAATAAATATCTTCCATCTGGTACGGGCCAAGCCCTAGAACCTTCGGTTTGTATGGTCTCATCTTCACTATTAAAAACTTTTTTATATTCCGAATGTGAATAATCATCAAACATTTTTTTAACTTTTATATCAGTAGGTAATGTTTCTAGATAGTTTTTATAACTATTTAATTTTAATATATTTCCTTCATCAACTCGAACTACATTTTGTAAATGCAATTTACTATTTAAATGAGATTGATAACTTCTTTTTGTTTGCAACTAACATTCTAATATCAAGTTCTTGAGAGTTAATATCTATCATTATATATTTCACGTTCTTAAGTTATTTTATTTTCTTTATCATATAATGTTTTATAATATTAAGTTTTATCATATAACGTTTTATCAAAAGATAATTTAAATTTATTTTCACTAACTATTGATTCTTCATCATCATAAATTGATTCTTCATCATCATCATAAATTACACTTCTTGGGATTGGATGCCATTCTCTTATTGGTATATCTAATTCTAAATTACATTTTTTATCTGATAATAATATAATAGGGAAAATTATTGGTCTTTGATCTCTTTTGGAAAATTTAATAACACCACCATAATCTGAATCATTTTTAGTTTTTATTAAAGATGATAAAATTTTAAATTGATTAGATGTAAATCCTAATTTAAATTTTGTAGACCCGACACATAGTTGTCTAACAGTATCTTCAACTATACCATCATTATTATTTTCAATTGTAAGAAAATGAAATTTAGATAAATTTTGATTATATGTAGTATTTATATCATGTACATCAGTATGAGATATAAATTTTTCTTCACTTAAATTTTTATAATTACTAATATTTTTATAATCTTTTTTACCATTTACACCATTTTCAGATGTTTCAGAATCATCATTTATATTATCATCATCTATATTATTATCATTATTATTATTATTATAAGAATCTTTAAGATCGGGCAAAGCCCTAGAACCTTCGGTTCGTTTATTATGATTACGATTATCGTCATTGTTAATAGTATAAGGTGTTGTCCACATATAAAGTTTTTCTTGTTGAGCTAAGCCATTTATGTAAGATTTTAACAAATTAATATTTAAATTTGAATATAATCCTATATATGTATCATCATCACATCTTTGCGGCATTTCTAATGTTTCTTGTTTATAAATAGTGTCTCTATAATATACTTGACATAATAATTCTTCGTTATGTTTTTTACTTTCTATATGAATATTATATTGGTTTTGTTCATCAACAAATAATCTAATTTTTTCCTTTGAAAACGATTTTAATTTTTTAACTAATTCTTTAATATTGATATAATTAATAATTTTATTTTCTATCCAATCCGTATTACTAATCGGTGAAACTGCTCTAATAAAACCATAAACATTATTATGTCCTTTTATAACCATATTTTCTTTATTTAATTCTACATATGCAACATCATTATATTTACTTACAATCTCCATAAATTTAATAAATGGATCACCTGGAAATATACAATAGTTAGTTTCTATAGAAGGTAAACCTTTTGTTTGTTCTTTAAATATTTCGGCTAGTAATTCAAATAAAATATTTACATCTATACATGGATTATTATTATTATTATTATCAAAACATTTGTTTTGAAATCCCGTTGATCTCGTCGAATAAGAAGAACAGGATGATGCGGACGAATATAATTTTTTTAAATTTGCTTTTTCCATTTTTTATTTTTATTAGAAAAAATTTTATTTTTTTATTTTTATTAGAAAAAATTTTATTTTTATATTTTTATTAGAAAATTTTTTTTTCTCATTATATAAAAAATTTTATTTTTTATTGTTAAAAAATGATCCTACCAAAAATGTTGGTGGAGGTGCATATATCCCGAATAATCGTGAATTAGAAATAGAAATAGAAAATTATATCATGAAAACTGGAGACGTTTTATCTGGTCCATTGCATCTTTCTATTCTTCCGCAACAAACTACGAGTTGACAAATAAACAATATGTTGATACACAAATCAATGACTTAAAAGAAAAATATATAAACGATGTTTTGGTTCCACTGATGAATGAATTAAAGTTGCTTAAACTTAATGACAAATCATTAAACGAAAAATTATTAAAACTTGATAAAAAGGATAGAGAGCTAGAAGCAGATATCGAAAAACTTTTTAAAAAGATTTCAGAACAATCAAAAATTTTAATATTACTTTCTTTAAATTTAAAATCTGCAGTCATTAAAAATAAACATCAGATAAAAATGTTAAAAGAACAATTAGAAGATGAAATAGAAAAACTACCTGAAAGAATTAAAAAAAATTTAAAGCAGTTACAAACTACATTCCAAAAAAGTGTTGATGAATTAAGTTCTAAAATTACTCAACAAATGAAAAAGATGAATAGAATAATAAATGAAGTAAACTCACTTAATCAAAAAGTTGATAAAATGAAAACTCTTAAAATCAATTTAGAAAATGAATTAAAGAAAAATTTACAAGAAAACTCTAAAGAAAATAAAGAACAGTTAGATTCTGTTAAAAGACAATTAGATGTTCTTAAAATTAAGTTAAATGCTCTTAAAGCGGCGTTGAAGATGAATCAGGAGAAAATGCAAGTTAATAGAAAAGAAATTAAAGTACATCACACGCTACTTGACGCAATAGATAAAGTGCAACAATCAATTAATAAAGTTATCTCGAAGTTGTTGTCCATTCACAAACGTAAATCTTGATCATAAACGTAAATATTAACGTAAATATTTTTTCCCAAAAGACGAATTTATTACTAAAAAATGCCTATAATTTATAAACACAATCTTAAACATTTTGCTTCAAATCAAAGAATTGCTCATGAACCACGTATGAATCCTGTTTATCATTATGATAATAGAGAAACAGTTCACACGGAAGGAGCTGGCATCTTTTCTCGTATTGGAGAGTATCGTTAACTTAATTAAAAGTAATAAAGATTTGATTACATCTGCTGCAAAAGGAGCAGCTGCTATAGGTAGTACAGCTAGTGCAATATCAAATGCTGTCAAGTCTCAAAACGAATTAAAACAACTAGAAGCTATTCGTAAACTTAGGAATGATTCTGAAGAACTAAAAAATTTAAAAAAACTTTCAGAGGAAACAAAAAACAAAATTGCTAACATAGCTGTGGGGGGTGAAACCTTGAGGAGCGGAGCTCCGTCTGATAGTAAACATAAGAAGAAATCAGGCGTAGCCATAAAACGTTCAATTGAAGAAATAAGAGGTAACGGCGTGAGCAGCAACCTTCGGTCTAACCAGCAAAGCTGTAGCGGATCTGGTCTAGCAAAATTCTAAAATATATTTTTTAGTAAAATTTTTTTCTGTGTGTGAGAAAAAACAAAAAGTCAAATTATTTTTTATAAAAATGTCTCCGCTAATTGAAAATAAATTTGAATTAGATAAACCACCGGGTGTTAGTTATAATCAAAAAAAGAATGACTATATAAGAATTGCTATGAATCCCGGATCTTCCAGTAGAGTGAATACTGGAGGTGATTTAATTTTTGAAGTTGATAATCAGCAGAGTTATTTATATTTATCTGATTCATTTTTACACTGTGAATATTCTTTATATAGCGATGTCAATTTTACAACACCATTACCAGATACCGATAATATTGCACTAGAGAGTCATTTCTTTCCAAGATTATTTACACAAATGCGTTTAGATGTTGCAACTCAAAATATAGAAACAACACGTGATTCTCCAGGTGTAATTGATACAATGCTTAGATTTGTAACAATTGGTGAAAATAATAAAAAGTATGAAATCGAAGGTTGGTTTCCTGATACTAATGATGGTATAATTATAGATGATTTAACTTGCGCTGGAACAGACGCAGCAGGAATTGCGAAAGATGTAGAAAATATTGCAAAACATTTAAATAAAACAAACAATAGTGCATATAAAGAAAGACGTGAATTTAACAAGAAAAGTAAACAGACAGTAAATTGGTCATTGTCTCCATTATTCGGATATTTAGATTATGATAAAATATCATATCAATAAAAAATTTAAATTAATAATTCATCGCACAGCAAATAATGAATTAATCTTTTTTGGTAAGACTGGAAAAAAGCATATTTAAAAATTGATAGACTTGAATGGTGGATTAAGCATATTACTCCTAGTTTAGAGATTGAAACAGCTATTGCAAAAAGATTAAATGCTAACAAACCAATTCCAGTAAATTTTCTAAAGCGTACTGCTAGTTCAGTAACTTTTTCAAAGCAAAGATTTAAGTGGCATTTTACTAGAACTTCGAATACTTCAAGATATTTATTACTAACATTTCAAAGAAATAATTCTCCAAGTTTTGATAAGAACAATAATCTTTTTCATATTAATACAATTCGAAGTTTACAAGTTTCATTAAATCAAACTCGATATCCAATTGATCCATTAAGATTCGATGATAGCAATAATCAATTTATGGAAGGATATGATTCTTATAGAAATCTTTGTATAGAATTTGGTGTTGAACCACAATTAACTCCTGGAGATTGGAGACATTTATATCCAATTTTCTGTTTCGATTTAAGTGCACAATCAGAAGATATTATTAAAAATGGTTGTGATGTAACAATTAATATTGAAAAAAAGATTCCACAACTTCATTGATGGCTTATGGTTTATTGCTAGAAGATGTAAAATATTCTATTGAAATTCTTAATGGAAAGATGGCTAGGATTAATTAGTTTTTTTGATAACTTAAAATTTTTTTAGTAATTAGTAATAAAATTTTTTTGTAACTAGAATAGATTACAAATTCTTAACTTAAAATTTTTTCGTAACTAGAATAGATTTAAAATTCCTAACTTAAAATTTATTCATGACTAGAATAGATCAAAATTCCTAATTTAAAATTTATTCATAACTAGAATAGATCAAAATTCTTAACTTAAAATTTTCGTAACTTAAAATTTTTTTATTAAAAATGTCGCAAGCGAAAAGTAATAATAATAAAACTGTTGAATTAAAATTACGTAATATTGTTGACAAAAATACCCCTAAAACTATTAGTATTAATAAAAAAAGTATTACATAAGTAAACCAATGATAGAGAATATTCAATTACAAGAAGAAAAGAATGGCGGAATTCTCCCATTAATTCCTCTAATAATAGGTGGCATAGCAGCAGCAGGAAGTGTTGCAGGTGGGACAGCTGGTATTGTCCAAGCAGTAAATAAAAATAAATCAGAGAAAGCAGCATTAGAAGAACAAAAACGTCATAATAGAGAGTTAGAGAAAGTTGCTAGGGGTGACGGAATAGTAGATAATTTTATTAGTAAATTAAAATTAGTTGATGAAGGAAAACGAGTTCTTAAAAATATTCTCCACAATGTTGATGATTTAATTGAAATTAAAGAAACTAAAGATGGTTCTGGAATATATCTAAGTCCTAGTATGATAAGGTAATAACCTCAGGACCTTTGGTCCATAAGGTAAAACTATTTTTTTATCTTTTAAAATGAATTCTACAAATTCCGAAAATTTAATTAAATTAAAAATTGCTAATTTAGATTTATTAAATTATCTTTTAAACAAAAATAAAAACTGAAATTGTCAGCAGGTTGGAGGTGACATACAAAAAACATTAGAAAACTTTCCTACATTTATTTGGAGTAAATATTCAAAAGAAAAACATCTTCCTGGTCATTCATATACCGGTCCAGGAACTCGATTGGATATAAGACTAGATGAGAATAATAATCCAAAACCAGGTGAAGAACCAATAAATAGAGTAGATGCCGCAGCTTACAGACATGATTTAGCTTATCGAAATCATGATCTAAGTTCTCGACATGTAGCTGATAAGAAAATGATACAAGAATTAGATAGTATTCAAAATCCTACATTTAGAGAAAAAATTGAAAGAATGTTTGTTAAGAAAGCTTTACAAGCTAAAATATTATTCGGTCAGGGTTTAAATGAAACGACAGCAAAGCTGTCTGAGAGCAACGCTCGAACCTACGCGTCCGAAATCCACAAGGAATACAGAAGGCCTAAATATCTATTGAAAGTAAAAGTATTTAATAAAGATGATATGTGAAGTGCTGATCTTATTCATATGCCGAATGATTCTGATTATAAATACGCATTCACCGTTATAGATTTATATACACGATACGCTTGGGTAAAGCCTTTAAAAAATAAAAGTGGTCTGTCAGTTAAATATGCGTTTGAAGAAATCTTTAAAGAAAGTAATAGAAAGCCAAGGAAATTTTTTGTTGATAAAGGATCGGAATTTTATAGCAGAAATGTTCAGCCACTATTTGAAACTGTTTATTCAACTGAAAACGCTGGAAAGGCTGTAGTAATAGAAAGATTCAATCGGACGTTAAAAAATAAATTATTCAAGAAATTTACTGAGCAAAGAAATCAGAAATGGTTGAAGATATTACCAGGAATTGTAGAGCAGTAAAATAATAGAGTTCATTCTGGTATTGAAGAAACCCCAAAGAATGCTTCTGACGACCCTGATTTAATACGAAAGAAAGTATTCGAAAATAATTATTCAAATGAGAGTAATCCGAATTTGCAGAAACTTAAGCCGAAATTTAAAATTGGAGATAGAGTTAGAATATTTAAGTACAAGAATAAATTTGAAAAAGGCTTCGTCGGATACTGGAAGAAAGAGATATTTGAAGTTTGTAAAATAAATCAAACTTATCCGATTACTTACGAAATCAAAGATTTAGATGATTAAGATATCAAGGCCGATTTTATCAAAATGAATTACAAGAAACTGATTTTTAATCATCATTATCATTATTATTGGAACTAACGTTTCGGGAATGAAATTCCCTTGTTAGGCGTAGCCATAGAACCTACGGTTCGTTCTATTCTAACATAAAATCAAGAAATGGTACTCCTTTTTGTAATTTAAATAAAACATAAAGACATAATTGACCACAGTAAGTAGTTCCCGGTTTTTGAATTTGAAATGTATTATAGGTTCCATTGTCAAGTAATTTTTTGACTTCGTTTGTTGGAGGCAATCCATAAGAGTCAAAATAGTAATTATCTCCATTTTTATTAGACATACCTGCAGACCAATGTACACCTTTTTGATCTGACGTATGAAGATTTGTTATGAAATTTATAGTTATTGTTGGCTTATTTTTTAAGAATTGTAATTCGTCTCTCATCAAGATGTGAAAATTCTTTATTCCCAATTGATTTGCGATTTTCTTTAAATCGAAATTTGTAGTTGTTTGCGTTCCATTTCAAAAACTCATTTATGTTGCTCATTTTATAATAAAAAAATTTCTTAAGGGACCCCTAGAAGTCAGAAGGGAGGGGGTATTGATTTAAAACTGTTCTCCAATGATGACTTTCCTTACTACTTATTCGATTTTGAAATCATTTAATTTAATCTAAATCGAAAAGGTACATTTGTAAAAGATCGGTTTATTAGCGGAGTTAGTGTTTCGCACATCTTTAATCAATTGTAATTCGTCTCTCATCAATATGTGAAAAATCTTTATTCCCAATTGATTTGCGATTTTCTTTAGATCAAAATTTGTGGTTGTTTGTTTGCCGTATTGTTTTAAGAAGTCTCTAATGTTGCTCATTTTAAATGAAATAAAATGTCTTGTTTAACAATGTTCCATTTTATTTTTATGAACTCCCATTAAGAGGATATTGTTTGTTTTATCTGCATTAAGACAATAGCAACATCTGTTACCACATTTCTCAAACCGCATGATTGATTTAGGGGATTATACGGGTTGTACATTCATAACATAGCGTTAATAACATAAAAGCAATCTATTAATTCATTCCCTGCTTTGAGGGAATATTCTGTTGTTATAGCAATCATTCAATACAATATCGCAGTATCGATAGTCGAGACCGACTGTCGAACCAAAACCGCAACTTTTATGGTTTTGGTCGGTGATCTGGCTTGCGTTTTGGTCGGTGAAATGATTTACAATGCGGTGCATTTCCCCATTGTCATTCAAGTACATTTAATCATACGCGTCATGTCATACCCGTATGTTGTCAAGCAAACTTCATACACCTACAATGCCGCTTTGCTTAGATCACCATTCATAATTTTCACTTGCTATTTAAACACACACAATTCATAAAACGTGACACATTACAATCTTAGTTTAAATCTTATCATCACAATGGTTGGAACTACTGAAAGATCTGTTCGATTGGAGACAAAGCGGAGAAGAATTCAGAAGTTAACAAGGGAAATCATACATCTGCAAGCACAAAGTAAAATATTCTTACACTTGGATATGAGAAGAATTTTTGAATACATCGGAGACTCGCACATCAATTATAGGACATGATTTAAGAGAGAGAAAAAATTGTAATTCTCAAATTTGAGATTCTTAACTTTTATGATTTTCGGTGTTCTTGAACGATCATGATTTTCAAGGTAAAAATTGTAATTCTCAAATTTTGAGATTCTTAACTTTTATGATTTTCGGTGTCGTGGAACGGTCATGATTTTAAGGGTGAAATGTCATAATCACAAATTTGAGATTTTGAAAAATTTGAAAAATTGGGTATCTTTAAAAACGACTAAATTCATGAATTTAGGTCTTAAAAACCTGAAAAAGGGACAAAATTCATGAATTTATGTCGTTTTAAAAGATACTATTTTTTTGAATTTTATGGTGTCCTGGAACGGTCTTTTGCCGATTACTCCTGACTATATAACCCGCATCATGTAGCCGTGTCAGTGTAGGCCTACCATTGAGACAGTCTTTAAGACGAAACGCGTCGGGTCACTTTATTTTATTTACAATAGAACCTCGTGACATAAAAAGGGAGAGATCTTATTTTTGATTTCGATGAAGCAATGGTGAATTTAAAAAACCTCCCGTTCAGTCACCTAATGAAGTCATTTACAAAGGTAGTTTTTTAACTGCGCATGCATACCATGAGTTGCAACTTGCAAGCTTTGCATGTTGCATTCGAATCATCTGTGTAGCTCAAAGATGGGCAAACGTTTATAGTAGCGGGCTACATCATGGATCTGATAAGCTTTGTGGTCGGCTAATTCAGCAGTAGGCTAATACTAGATGATTGAAAGCATTGTGAAAACATGTGATGAAAGTATGGAATAATCTTTTGGTAGATAGATTTTTTAAATTGGACAAGGAATACACAATTCTTACAAAATTCACAGAGTTGACCAAACAGCGAGAGATCATAGTTATTATAGCACCATCGGGACTGGGATCGGTTAACCGAATGACCGGTTAATCATTCGGTTACAACGTTTGATTAGATTTACCTTGTACAATGAAATATTGTCGATAATTGTGAATGAATAATTGTGATAATGAATGAAAATTGTCGATCAATCTTGACATTTGACAACTAAATGATGCCGGGAATCCTAATTTAACCGAATTAAACCTGTAAGCCGGTCAAAGATATAATCGGTTAGCCGGTTACAAAACAATTTCACCGGCCAGGACTGAGCATCATAGTAAAGCTCAAGCTCCTCTTTCTTTTGAGGTCGTGTCTGTGCGCGGTTAGGACGTACGTTTGCGTTGTGTTGTGCAAAAAACCAGACGTGTCTATTAAACCAAGAATTATTTATATTCATATTCAACAATTCATTGTGTTGTTCATAGCGCAGAACAACACAAGCAAACACATCAAGTGAAATATTTACAGCTCAATTTCACACACTCCCCTCCCAACGCGTGATGCATGCGTTGACTTGGAAGACAAAGTTAAAAAATCACACTCGCTGACACAGCATATTTACAGAATAATTAGTAAAATTAGATACCGTTCGTGAATGAACCTCAGAAGAAGCGTTCAGATTCTTCGATCAGTCTTCCACTTCGAGTCTTCAGACATTTCTTGACTTCGTTCCTGACTTCATCCACTTCTGAATTTGTTGGAATTACAGTCATTAAATCACTCGACGGCATAACAGAACTAGACATACTAACTTACATACGATCGGAGGAGACTGAGTTCGCTCGATTTTATCAGTATAAGCACTTTCTAAAAGGTATAATCTCTTGATCGGACGAAGAAAAGTACGATTACCTTTACAAACGCCAGCCAATCTCACCTTTCCATCTGATCCAGCAATAACTTCAGAAATCACACCTAACGGCCAATTCAACCTACCACAAGTACTGTCCTCTATCAAGACAACATCACCAACGCTCGGAACTTTACAATGAACTTTCCTGTCACTTCTCCAGGAGTGCAAAGAAGTAAGATACTCAATTTCTTGTTTCGTTGGTCAACATCGACCCTGGGATGTCCTCCGAATCAAATAACTTAATCACATGTCCCTTGTTTGCTCAAGTAAGATCTCCTTCGTCCATCTTTTCCACAAGCTCATCACTAGTCCCTTTCTCTTCTCGTACAACTGTTGAACGTCAGCACGCGCCAACATTCATCTGTTTGATGATTCTGACTTGAACCAGGTGCTTCGCAAGGTAGAAAATCTTTTGGAGTAAGAGGAACAGGATCTTTGATATCAGAAGACATGAAATAGGTCGCTTGTTAATTGTTGACTCGACATCAATTAAGATAGTTTCCAATCCGTGGAAAGACTGAACTGAGTTTCCTAAAGTACGCCTAAGTGCACGCTTGACCGATCCTACCAAACGTTCATACAGCCCACCAAACCATGGAGCCTTAGGCGGAATAAATTCCCTCTGTATAAATCGGATCTGTTTGGCTGCCAATTTGAAACTAAGCGCACTGTCAGAATAAATATATTCAGGCGTTCTGTTGCGTGCAAAGAACCTACGAAGAGCAAGCAGCAATGTTTGGGTCATCATATTACATATCAATTCAAGATGAATAGCTCGCACAGTGATGCATGTTAAAATCAGGAAGTACGCTTTCTCACCGCTCTTTGTGATCAAAGGACCACCACAATCTAATCCAGTAGACTGAAAAGGTTGTTGAACGACTGTATACGTCTCAAAGGTAAAGCCGATTCTTCCGATTCAAAAGGTCTAGCATCAAAACGACGGCACTATCGATGTTCATGTATCACTGATCTACTTACTCGACGACCATGAACCACCCAGAACTTTTGTTGGACTTCAGCAAGAGTCGCGCTGATTCCTCCATGACATATAGATTCATGATAGAACTGAACGACAAGACAAGCCAGATATGATTTTTGATGGAGTATTATCAGTGGACACGAGCTCGATCTTCCAAAAGAGACAAGAATGTCATCATCATTCATACTTATTCTCAATTTACGTAAGTTCGAATCTTTTAACTTGGACGATGTACATAAATCAGACTTCAGCATCTCAAATTCAGCTTTGTACGATTCCTGTTGGTCTTGACGAATACAGACCTTCTCAGCCTCTCTCAACTCAAAAACAGTAAGATCACCATGTCTCTTCGGTGTCCTTAGACAATTGTGACGAAAGCGCATGATCCATGCAGTTGTCACGAGAAATCGCTCCCAAGACGAAAAATTGGCTGGACTCCAGTGAGCTTCATCATCATTAGCGACACAAATACTTGATCACGATACACAGTCCGCTTGTCGGACGTCTTCTCTTCTTGCATGATCTCTTTATTAACAGAAAATTCATCCAAACAATCTGTCTTGAACTTAGGTGAAGAAGAAGTAAAATTGAGTAGCCACTCAGGACCACGTACGGTTCCATAATTCGAGATCCTGTAATCTCGTCAATGAGGCACCTCGCGATATCACATCTGCTGGGTTTTCACGACTGACAACATGAAACCAACTGAATCGAGCTGTCAACAAAGGAAATTCAGAAACTCTGTTGGCCACAAGCTGTTTCCAGCTCTTATCATTTCTGATCCAACCACAGCAAATCAATGAGTCCGTCCAACAGAAACAAGTTTCAGATGAAAAAGATCCTCTGATAGCTTTCAATACTTTGTTCTATAGACGACTTCCTATCAAACACGCAAGTAATTCCAATCGTGGCAAAGTGATGTGATCGCTCTTTAGAGGTGCAACTCTACTTTTGGCTATCACACGATAAGCATCAACGTTTGCTTCAGGAGTCTCACCAACACAAAACACAACTGCTCCATAAGCCTTTAACGATGCGTCACAAAAAACATGGAATGATGAATCAGGTTTGATTCCCGGAAAGTATATATTCAAATCCAAACTGGAGAGAAGAGGGATCTCGGCTTCAAATGAGCGTATTTGCTGTTCGATGCTTCCTACTAAAGGATCATCCCATCCAACCTCGTTCTCCCACATCCTTTGTAGAATAATCTTTCCCCAGGCAACAAAGGGGGCAACCTGACCTAGTGGATTGAAAATACATGCCAAAAGACATTAATATCTTTTGCACTAGCATCAAAGACCGGACATACACGATACATGGAAGTTTCGCTACTCTTGATGACAGAGTGATGCGGCATATAATATGTCATTTTGTGATCTTGTGAAGTTTCTTCGATAGAATCATTGACAATTAACTATGTCGTTGAAGTTAGCAACAACTTCAACACCAACTTTTTGAATAGAGTTTGTACAGAATAGAAAACCACATCTGCAGGTACTTTCAATGACGCAGAGTTTGTACAGACAACTTTTTTTCCAAAATTCGAACCCCTTCACCTTCAAAATTTAAATTCGAAAAAATGGTGCAAGTATTGGTGCTACCTAGTTAGCGAGTTTGTACAGCATTCCGATGGAAAAATTTAGATACAAGCACAAAAAACTGAGTTTGTACAGCAACTTCCAGCACCTTCCCTACACGAACAACCGGTAAAAACCGCCAAAAACCGACTTTTTCAAAAAAATGATAAGATTTTCCAGAAAAGTACTTGGTGCTACATGGAAAATGAGTTTGTACAGTGATCTAACCGGTGGAATAGTGTTCTACTAATCGAGTCTGAGTTTGAACACACACTTCTCAAACTCATTTTCCATGTAGCACCAATTGATTTGTTCATAAATGGGCAGTATTCTTGTGGTTATTGCATAATAACCGGTATTTACCGGTCGTAGGAGTGCTGGAGTGTCGGAGAAGTGTGTGTTCAAACTCAGACTCGATTAGTAGAACACTCTTCCACCGGTTAGAGCACTGTACAAACTCATTTTCCATGTAGCACCAAGTACTTTTCTGGAAAATCTTATCATTTTTTTGAAAAAAGTCGGTTTTTGGCGGTTTTTACCGGTTGTTCGTGTAGGGAAGGTGCTGGAAGTTGCTGTACAAACTCAGTTTTTTGTGCTTGTATCTAAATTTTTCCATCGGAATGCTGTACAAACTCGCTAACTAGGTAGCACCAATACTTGCACCATTTTTTCGAATTTAAATTTTGAAGGTGAAGGGGTTCGAATTTTGGAAAAAAATTTTTGTCTGTACAAACTCTGCGTCATTGAAAGTACCTGCAGATGTGGTTTTCTATTCTGTACAAACTCTATTCAAAAAGTTGGTGTTGAAGTTGGTGCTAACTTCAACGACATCAATTCTAATCGATGGCTTTGGCATAAATGTTTCTCATTGATGAATCTTGGCGATTAAGCATTCTTTTGAGACGAGCGCAAGCGCTATAGCGATTGCTCTTCAGATTATCAATACTTTGAGTGACCGGTAATGCTACTTCTTAACGACTGCCATCAAATTTAACCGTCCCTTTGAAATGACTATACACTGGATAAATCTGACAAGAATCAGCTTCTGAAGGCAAACTTTCGAGAGATTCTAATAGTCAAGGAAACACTTTAAAGATGAAAAAGACTCATCGTCAACCTGCCGAGTAGACTGCACCAGATTCACTAATATGTCACCAGAATCTCCAGAACTTTCATCCATTCGACCTTATAAAATTCAACCGAAAGATATCTTTATCGCGACAACCTTGTCTCCTCTGACGCTTTCATCCGAAACAAAATCCCAATAATAGTCTAGTCTACTCCTATCAAGGCTTGGATCTCATCATCAGCTGCCTGAAGATCTGACAATTCTAGATGCGCAAATGATGTAGGTAGCTTGATTAACCTGCGAGGAGTATGACAGAGCTTATCAACTGATATCAGATTGAGAAAGTTCGATTCATTCGGTCTATCTATCGCTGAGATGCAACACGAAACACGAGGCAAATTCCCACTTAAAGTTAAATTTCCTCTGAACCCTCGAACTGCAATGGCTTCACAACCTTCCTTGTGCAATTGCAAGTAATCACAAAGCGTTTTACAAATAAAACTTCTCTCAGATCCAGGATCAAACAAAATTCGAGCAGTTCGACTTTTTCTACTCGCTGGATGAGACATCTTTGCAACGGCTACCACTGCAAAATTCCACGAGTATCAGTAGACAAGTGCGCTTGGACAATTTCAATGGCACAACGAGCATCAGAAGTCTCATGGATCTCAACTAGCCTTTTATCGCACAGAAATTTGTGATGGGAAAAGGAATCACGGTGAATACACTTTTTCTTCCACTTACAGAACCTTCTCAAATGAGTGCCTAGACAGATGAAACAGAGCCTTTTCTCTTTGGCTATTTTCTTAACTTTGGTCACTGTAATATTTGAGTCAACATTTTGACAGGTGTAGGAATTATGAGATCCTTCACAAAAAGCACAAGATGGAGCTTGGAACATCTTCTCACATGACACTCGAAATGAAGAAGCAGAAGCCACTTGACCTTTAGGAACACGATTATTGCTGTTAGAACTTCCGCTTTTCAGCTCACCCACAATTCGTAACTCTTTTGTAGTGTAAACACTTTCTCTCAATGTGACCTCTTTGTGCAACTTATCAATGACATTTGACAACATTTTGACAATTTCAGATCATCTGATTCCAAGTCAGGAGACCTTGTCAGCTCAAGAATAACACATTTTGGGAGTTTGGAAAGTATTATCTCTACATACACAAATCCAAAATCACTCTCAGGGACACCGAGGTTTTGCAGACCGCGAGTATGCTTTAGAAGACTGTCTTGAAAAATTCTCAATGACTTTGAGTTTGAATGCGGGGGTTTCATTGTTAACAAAGCGTTAAGATGAGCCCTCCTAGCAAGACCTGGCTTTCCGTATCTCTCGTTCAAAAGTTGCCATGCAACCTCATAATTATAAGATGTGATCGACAGCCCAGTAACACAGCTTGCTGCCTCACCAGTGACCAATCGCATCAAATATGACAATTTAGCAACATCTGAAAGATCTTCCCTACTGTGAACTGAGGCGTGGAAAAGCTCCCTGAATTCAATCCACTTCAAATAATCACCGCTAAAAATAGGCAAATTAATCTTAGGGAGATTCACTTGTGCCCTATAGCAGAAACAGATGGAAGAGAAGAACCAGAACTCACAGAATCACTAACCGACAAAATTTTCTTAACCTTGACACGACACTTCATAATCTCTTCGAGGAACTCAGCCTCCTGAGCAATATCTGCTTGAATATCAGCATCACTTTCAAGCAACGATTCTACTATACGCTGAACAGAATTCAATGCGTCAGCTCTCTCTTTTAAACACTCAAACTCTGTTAAAATTGCACATTTATCGTAGATGTCGGAGTCACAAAGTTAATTTATACGAATCAATGATCGGCGAATCCAACCTTTCAACGCAGATCGCGTACGTATTGCAACAGAGATATCTTTCATTTCTACACGCAGTTACTTTGTTGCCGACGGACAAAATGTAAGAATGAACAAAGCAGAGGATGATATGCAGTCAAAATACGACAGGCAACAGTTCCCTGTCTACGCAAGAATAGACGCAACCATAAGTTTTCTTGACTCAGCAAGACAATACTAAAACGTGTCACATTAATCAAATATTTGACTTTTGACACATAGTAATTATTTGACCGTCATATCCTGGTCGCGGCACCAAATGTGCGCGGTTAGGACGTACGTTTGCGTTGTGTTGTGCAAAAAGCCAGACGTGTCTAGTAAACCAAGAATTATGTTCATAATCAAATTTATACACATCCCTAGCCAACTAGCGCAGACAAACAAACACATTTAAGTGAAATATTTACAGCTCAATTTCACACATTTCTAATTAGTGCTAAAAATACGCAGGAGCTGACGCACTTCGGCGTCTCACGCTAAAAAAAGCCGATAGAAGCATGGTGGACCTTAGAAGAAAGAGAAGCTTGCTATAAAAATTCATATACATAAAAATGTATAATAGTCTAGAACAGAGGGCTCGAAATGAAATGCGTTTACATACATGCATAAGTAAGGAAGTTATTTCACTTTTTAAGAAGCAACATTCATGTTACGTAGCATACGTACCGGTAAATAAATATGTTTGATTTATTATGCATGCTCCTTTAATTTCCAGGGTTCCAACCCTGTGATGCGTTTATTCACAGAAGAAGGAGAATATAAGAAATTGGTTCGACGCTTTGACACTGATTATTTTATCGTATCAAACTAGCTTTTCTCACGCTAATAACTTATTTCTGTTCTGATTTGGTCGATGATTTATCGAGATGATATTCTCCTGAAACTCTTAAGTCCATCTCTTCAATCAGATGCATTGCTTCGAATGAAGCAAATAAAATTACAATTAAGTTGAAATTATGCTGTTAATGTCATTCAAGTGAAAAGATTTTGATTTTCCCTCGAAATTAATGTTCATGCTGGCTCACGGTTGACGAGAAGAATAGAGAAGAAGTGTCGATTGTCCCGACGTAACAGCGTGAAGCAAAGATTGATCAAGCGCACTGAAATAAATACAAGCTTACTAAAGCCTATACCTAAAAACTATACCTAAAGCTTACTCCGGAGAGGGGCGGGGTAGCCATCGGAAACGAATATCCTAAAGCTTGACATAGTACTCTAGCTGTCCATGAGCTTGATAGGTCTATTTGGGGGGACTTACGTTAAAATCCGCTGCCATAAGAAATTAAGGGCTGCTGAACGAAATCGATTGTTCTATCGAAAGTTTATCACGTAGGTAGGCCTACCTCTCTTCAGAGGTTGATTTGCAGTTTTTCATGATCTGATAAAATTTTGTCGAATACGTTATGACTAGCAAATGGTTCCCCAAACATTTGTTGGCGACAGAGGATCGAGGAGTTCGTTGAGCTCCGTTAATACTTCCCATGGCGCATCAGCAACATACTGCGCCAATTACGAGAGCAAAACTTAGGTATCAAGCGTTTATTTACATGCAAATCGCATTTACAGATTTATCTAATGTAGATGGTTTCACTGAGCACGGTCTAATAGTCCGGCAGCCAGAACGAGTTTCTGCATCCCGACAAACAAAGACAATCCGCGGATTGTCTTTGTTTGTCGGGCAGGGAACGAGGCTGAAAATGAGACTTTCACAAAATGATGTACATTCTATTCCTACGACGAATCTGCACGTCTGCCGAGCTCTAGTGAGTTTCTCTTCTTGTCAGACACGATCAAAGAAAAACACATGTAAATCCATTGGGACACATATTGCAGTTTCTGGCTCAAATGAAATTTTCTATGTTTTTTCTGATTAAGTGAAAAATACTTAGCCCAGACTCATAGGTTTTGGCATGGAATGTCTTCATGCCATTTCCTTTCATGTTCATGCTTCCCTCTTTATAAAGCTAAACACATTGAGATTTGGCGAGCCTCTTAATGTCGGCAAACGCCAACATGTTGGCCCACTTCATCCACATTGAACCACATTCTCAAATACATTACCGATCAGATGCATAATAATAGCACATGCACATAATAGAAAATGACCCGAAGACATTCTATGCCAAAAAATTATGGCTTTAGGCTTAGTACTTTTCGTTTAATCAGAAAAAACATAGAAAATTTCATTTTAACCAAAAACTGCAATATGCGTCTCATTGGATTTAGGCTACATGTGTTTTTCTTTGATCGTGTCTGACATGAAGAGAAACTCACTAGTGTTCGGCAGACGTGCAGATTCGTAGTAGGCATAGGGTGTGCGTTATTCTGTGAAAGTCTCACTTTCGGCCTCGTTCTCTGCAGAAACTCGTTCTGGCTGCCGGACTATAATTTCACATGACATGTAGCCCTACATTGTGTACTCTTTAATGAGAATGCATCATACCCACTGTCTTAAGGAAAATTTAGAGTAAGAAACTCAGTAAAATTGTCATCAACATGTGACAAGCAGATGCTCTGAATTTAATTAAATATTTACTTATTCCGTTATATGTTACCCAACAAATGATTTTCTAAAGAAAGTGAAAAAATATGATCTCAAGTTTTGCTTTGACTGAAAAAAATTAGCGAATCCTATGCTCTGAAGAATTCCTTCGCAGGGGAAGCAGCGAGAAGCCAAAGTCGAAATGCTAAATTTTGTGCAGCTGTAAATTTTTCTTAAAAAACCCTGCTGTGAGGTATTAGTAATTCCTTTTTGCCCACCTAGTAAGTTCCGCGATGTACCGGCGATTTTCTCTGTTTAATTCTGTGGCAGCAGCAACACAATCAATGCCATGTAACCTTATTCTACAAATATCCCAAAGCTTTAAAATTTGAACTGATGCTACACTGATGTCTATGTTTCCTTGTGAGCTAGCCTCCTGACGAAAGTGGTGTATTGCTGTTGAAATGTATCGGTAAATATTACAACTATTATATCTACATTAATACCTTCAGTTTCCCAACAAATTATCTCAGCCTAAAAATGTCTTCTCATATAATAATGACCACACTCATTGCAGTAATTAATAATATAATAAAAAAAATGATCTAATTGCTATTAGGCTTTATTGAAAAATTTATTATTGGCAACCGTTTTTGGATTTCTGTGGGAAAATTATTTTACTCTTAATTCACTCGCAAGGGAAGCTGCTAATAAGATTTGTATTAGCTCGAAGAATACATGTCTATACTTCCAAATCCGAATCAAGACAGACTCCTACTCATGTCAAGACGCGGAAATGCAGATACCTCCATTTTAGTATAGAATATGTGTTCGATACAAGACGTTATGCATAAAATTTCTTTTCTAAAGTATTTCAATAAATTATTCCATGATGCTAATTCGATCACATGGAAAGATTGAAACGCAGTCGGTATTTCTTGAAGTTATTGACTAGTCATCATAATCACGGTACTCATGTTGGAAACCACATTGAACTGCTGAAGTCTTTCAAATGCAGATGAATAAAGCTGAGCGCCACTCACATGGTATGCTAATCATTTCCTCACGGGAAAGTTAGTTCCGGTTGTTTTCTATCCCATTCCATGGATAGAATTTCTTTCGGGAACGTCCAGGCGCAAGCAACAAACAGAAAATCACACAAGCTCAGTTGTTGTAGCTTGTAGTTGTATTGTTGTAGAAGCAGCGGATCAATAGATTCACCACTTCTAATCTCCATTAGAGTAAGATTATCACAGTCTCAAAATGTGGAACATGCGACACTTGATTTTGTGCATACTGTTAAGTTTTGTATATGTGAGTGTAATTGTATATTATTCACATATGTTTTTGAATGCACTGAATGTGCAATAAACACAAAAAATGCAGTAAAAAAATTGACCCACTCTGAAACGAAGCGAAATGCAGATTATGTTCTTCATAATGTTGTTATTGTCATCTTTCATCAAAGGACAACCGATAGCAGATTCAAGAATTGATGGATGCATCGTGCTACCAATGAGATTTTCAGATTATTATCGGAGAAATAACGTCAGATTTTGGATTGTGATCATACAAATATCGAGACCTTCGTGGGGTTAGGATAGCCTGAGAGATGCCCGTTTATAATGACAGTCAGTCTACACACATCGAATTTTATTTTATCTGCTTTTCTTTTG
Source organism: Prostheceraeus crozeri (assembly GCA_907163375.1). Classification (NCBI taxonomy): domain Eukaryota; kingdom Metazoa; phylum Platyhelminthes; order Polycladida; family Euryleptidae; genus Prostheceraeus; species Prostheceraeus crozeri. The sequence goes on along the minus strand of CAJQUW010011326.1, from coordinate 199,298 downwards.
TTGTCATGCTGACGTTTAAAAATTTAAAGAATCGGTGCCTGCATCCGTCCTTAACCAAAGAAATACTGAGAATCTCTTTTCAATACTGTTTTTAAGAAAGCATCCTCAAGACTGTTGATGCTACGTCAACTTAAACCTTTTTTTGACAAAGTGTAAATTGATTTTAGTTTTTAATAACTGTATGCGAAGCATTCTTGAAATTGCAGCTACTCTTTTTTTTGTTGGCATTGGTCAAACTCAAAGTCAAAATCTTGAAAGGATTCAATCTTGTGCTCATGCAAGCATTTTGCGGATCTTCCTATTGTGTGTGTGTGTGCGGATTTTGTCCTGCTAACTTATCGCTGTTGGATGATTTGATTGGCAATGGCCAATCTCTGAAACACATGTCCCCGATTCCTTTGAGGCATTCTACTGATTTTCGTCTTCCAGTCTGTAAGTGTTCTAAGAGATAAGTCCTTTTTTTACTATGATTCTCCGTTATAGCAGCGGCTTCTCTCTCTCTCTCAAAACTCAAAGCTCAAAAGGTTCATTGCCCAATAGTGTGGGAACAAACAGAGTACATGTACATACAAGCAATACAATATTATGACGTAATAAATGTGCAAGAAAGTTTAAGATGACAACGTTGAATGGGATGGGTGAAATGGAAAGCTAAAATCGCACAAGTATCATGATCGCCGCAGTATTTCGTAGATGACTGATGGTCGGAATGAGTCTGAAAAAAGTCTGAAGCTTTTATAAGTAATGCACGTCCGAAGCAACGACATGAAAGGTCATATCATATAATGGAGGAGAGGAGACGAAGCATGCATGGAAATTGTTGTTCATATCATTTGCAAGTCTTCCATTTTATTAATAAATTACATTTATTGATTTCATTAATTTTATTATAGTAATGAATTTCACTTTATTAATGAATCATCACACCCCGCAGCAGATTATTAATCCTATTATTAATTGGAGGAGCGGCTGATAATTATTTGTATAAACAATGTTTTTTCAAAACAGCAGTACTCAGTGCGTACCTGAAATATGATTGAAAATTGATGAATAATGTGAAACTTCAGACTATCTTGATAACCTCCGATACAGGTCTTCAGCGAGTGGCCAATGCATTCATCTTCTCTGCTGCCTACGTATGTGAGTGATTTTCACGATAGTTAAACAATGCAACAATGCATCTTAACTATCCTTTGTTTTACACCGCTTCACTCATTAAGCATTGCAGCTTTGGCAATAGAAATCTTGTCAAACGTCACTACTTGCTTCATTAGATTCATAACTCGTCATTCAGTGAGAGATCTCTCTCTCTCTCTCTCTCAAGAACTCAAGAGGTTTATTGTCCCAGCTGGGCACAAACATATATGAATGAAATGTTACAAAATGAGTGATGTGAGGATAAAGTTGACAATAGGTGAATGATGAATAGTAAAGATAAAATAAATCCACCACGTTCGCCGTTGTCTATTATAAAATCAACATGAGACGTATCTGAAACGATGATCAAAGGAAGTGATGAAATGGTATGGCGAAGGCAACTGATCATGGTACACGGTAGCTGAGCGCAGAGGAGACATTCAAAAAATCAATGCATGAAAAATCGATGTCATTTGTGATACTTTCAAATAAGCTTTCAGTATCTTTATCAATGTAATGTAAGTGTCAATTTTGAATAATGTATGCATCAACTTTGATTAGTAACTGAGCATTGTTGACAGTGTTCTTTTGAAATTTGTTATTATTATTTTGTCTTTCGTTGTTTTTTTAAGGCATGGCATTAGGTCATTTCTACAGTTATATTTTATTTACGTTACTCCAAGTGCAGACATACATTCACATGCAGTCATCCATAATCAACTTATTCTGTTATTAATTATTATTACTTGATAGTCGAAGTCCGCTGAGAAATTGACATGCATGTGTGAAAATTCAAATCATCATCACCTAAAACAGGCTAAATAACACAAGGCTATCATAATTATTTACACGAAATTGGTAAAGCATCATTTTACGTACAATACGAGGTAAACTTTCTATGACGAGAGAGCGCAGCGATCGAGTCATAGAAAGTTTGCGAGTATTGTAAAAAGCTTTGACAATGAGTCTATGTAATTTTATTCCATACTCTATGTTTATTCTATGCATAGATATAAGAAATGATCGCCATTAAAAACTTCTATGGTCATGTAGAAATCTCTTGCTCACTGGATTTGTCAATCCGAACTTGTGATATTTAAATTTGATTCAAGAATCATAATAAAGGCTGCTACTCAAACAAACAGGCAGAGAGCGCTAAAACAGGTTATCATGAAGCATAGAAATTAACAATACCATAGAAAGTCCTAGAATGGAAATTGCATGAAAATTATGGCACACGCCGGGGGAACATAGTTGGGGCAAAATGCAAATTTTACGACCTGACTTCCTTGTTTTCTGGTTGGCATTTTAAACTATCAAGTCAATTTGTGATCTGGATTGTTGACCCTTATCTGAAGATCATGTACACAAAAGCAGTAATGAATTTACGAAATACTGCGGCGACAGGATGACAAAGAAGGAAATCCTCTAAAACGTTCTGTACGTTCATCATTTTGAAATATCGCTCCTATAATCTATCAAGAGTATAATCAGACACATGTGCAACTTGTAATGTCGATTTACAGAGCATGCATTGCTCCAGCTTGAAATCAGACGCCAAGAAATCTTACAGTATTCATTTTACTTTGAAGGGTTACCCTATTCAATATATTTGAACAATTTTCAATACCTTTGCATGCTTTCGAATATGAGCCTCCAAAATATCATCACACTGTATCACATGAGTAATTTAGTGATTAATTGAAAAGTTCCAGCGACATTTCATATATCTGATAAATGACTGTCGCTAAAGAAGCGTTCGATGTGTTTATTCAAGAAAAGCGCTAGGTTTCTTAACCGCTTGAAGGAGAAATTGTCCAATAATTAGAATTTTTATCTTTGAATTCTTCAGATGTTCTTACAACCAGTACACCGACTACTTTCGATACTGTCAACCAAATACTGTCGACTCTGTCAACCAAATTTCAATTCGTATTCCAGTGTTGAAAAATTGGAAAATAGTTGTCAATGACTGGCACAAATAGACGCAGTATATTGATCCATGGAATAGTAGGCTATTTCACATGAAACAATGCCGCCATCTCACTTCAAATTCTCTTCATGAAAATCCTGCAATTTGCTGTCAATAACTTTCACAACCAACTTGGCAAATAGTTTGACTATGATATAATGTTTTAGATCGAATCTGATCTACAAACCATAGATTTTTCCATGTGCCATCATTGTACATAGGCAAGATATCAAACTTCCATTCTAGTGTACTATTATCTACTTCTATGTCATGAAGCGATCAGCCAGCAAAATTATTGAAAACTTAACTCCACATGCAAGTGCTAAGCGCTACAATAATGCTTGGGATTCTTTCATCAGATTTTCCGAAAAAGAAGATAAACCAACAGAAAGTGACTTCATCGAATACTTCGACTACTTACAGCGTGAGAAAAAATATGTTCCAACCAGTTTGTGGACATTTTATTCAATGACTAACAACAAATTTCAAGGTTTATATGGAGAAAAGCTTCAGAAGTTTCCACGCTTAACATTATTACTGAAATCGTTTGAAGCAGGTCATCAAAGAAAAACATCAAAATTCTTTACAAAAGAAGAAATTGATACTTATTTAACTGACGCATTAGATGAAAAAGAAAATATACATAGGAAAGCTACCCTCGCACGGTGGATTACGATGCGCAGACCTTGTTAATATAAATTGTGATGACTGCGAGTTTAGTGAGACCACTGGAATGTGGATCACATATAAAGTCAGCAAACAAAGGGGAGAGGAAATGCGCAACAAATTCAATATTCCTCTCGAGTATTGCAAATATCTGGAGGCATATGATAATGAACTGAGTAGATTTAATATGGGAAGTGGAAGGATGTTTAAAACATGTCGTGAGAGAAAAGATGGTACATGGTACTATACGAAGCAGCCGATGGGGATACATACACTGCGAAAAATCAGCTGCCGTGTAGCGGGATGTCTTCAACTACCGGAACCCGAAAGGTATACCGTCATTGCTTATGCCGTTCTGCAGCGAATAAGCTCGCAGAGGCTAACGTTTCCTCAGTTGCTATGAAGCAGCATTTCAATTGGACATCGGAGAACACGGCAAGAAAGCATCTTGAAAACACTGACGCTTCCAAGTTCGAAATGTCCAAAAGAATGGCAGGTGGATCCGGTAGGGGCACCGAGAATATCTCTTCCAAGAACATTTATTTTGAAAACTGTAGCTATGTTATCGTTAACCTTTGAACTGTTTTCTTGTCAAAGTAACAAGAATAAGAGATGAATATGTTTGCATTATTTAAAGTACCTTTCTATGACTAAAAGGGTGTTTAACAAGACTACACTATTCTTCAAAATGGGTACAACGGGATTAAATTAAGACTACTAAGATAATAACAAAAACACAACGACACAAATCGCATAACTTGTTTTTCTCCATGAACTGTAAAGTGGTCTCCATGAACTGTAAAGTTGTCCATGACCTGTAAAGTGCTACTTTACAGCAAATCTCTATGAATAGTAAAATGGGGATGTCTATGTATCCATAGAATAAAATATTTAGGGTTAGAATTATAGTGATGATGTCATACTTGAAACAGATGACACATTTGAAACAAATATATAATTGATATCTCTGACACTTACCTGCAAGTAGATAAATTCGGAAAATTTGTACAGATTGATCAGATGAAATATACACCGGACTTCGACTTTGACTTCGTCTGTTATTTGTCACAATTGAACTGTCACTCTCTCTCTCTCTCAAAATTCAAAATGGTTTATTGCCCATCTTGTGGGTCAAACATGGATGAGTTTACATAAGGTAAATATGTACATATTAAGCGGCGTACCAATGAATGAAGAGATGACAAGGGATGAGAATGAAATGACAGATAAAATCACACTGCACCATGATGACTGTCTTCGATGAGATCGATGAGATGAATGTCTGAAATAAGTGAGCACAATGTTATAGAGCACATAATGACGAAAAAACTGTATGGGTGATTGCGGTACGAATGTGGCACATATGTGGAGGAGAGGAGACGAAGCATGAATCATTTCATGTTATTATTAAAAGACGGACAGGGCCTTTGAGGCCCTATTTTATTTTCAAACTTGGATATCTCAAAAACTATTTGAGATATATCGATGAAACTTCGTGACATCTTCAAGTTCTTTATTGGCTTCCATTGCATATCATTGTTTTGATATTTGCAATAATTTCATCGATGCTACTTTCGTTTTAAAAAAAACTTGCGTTAAAGACGAACAGGGCCTCAGAGGCCCTGTCTCATTTTTCGCTAAAATTAATGCTATATTCTTATCAATTAATATACTTTGATGTAGCTGATATAATAGTGAGCATTTAGCGTTTAAATGCAATCCATTATTAGGCAAAGTATTTTATTTGAACTGCATGGGAGCAACTGTTTATTATCTCGAAAGTTAGGCCTATAGGCATACGCTGGCTAGATTGATGTATTCACCTATTCCTTTTTCCATATCGATGATAACTTGATACACGAGACATGTCTACGCGGAAAAGCCGGTGTGGAGGAGACAATAAGCAAGTTTCCGATTGGTTCCTGGTCATCACTCGCGTCACTATCGTGTGACTGCTGCAAGTTCTCACGGACATGCGAGCATTTTCCTTGTCGAGTTTAGTTAGACAATATGCATCGGAGTCAACGGCAAGCTGCGGCAACTGCTTACAGAGCAATTGGAACATTTCGACTACTGGTTTGGATTCCGACGGAAATGTATCATCGAATGATGATTATGACGACGACGAAGACGATGCCGTTCTTTCTGACATCGATTCCAACAGCGATCCCCATGAAATGTCGCAGCTCTTATAAAGCTGGGATTGATTTCACGATTGATGAGAAGTTGATGACGTTCCGCGGCCGATGCCCCTTCAAAATGTATCTACCGGATAAACCTGGTAGATACGGTGTTAAAATTTGGATTTTGGCGGACTCAAAAACAAACTACTGTTGCAACTTGGAAGTCTATACTGGAAAACGAGGATCATCTCGTGAGGTTGGACAAAGCAGCAGAGTTGTACTTGAATTGACAGATTACATCTCCAATTCTGGCAGAAATGTGACCGGAGATAACTTTTTTACCAGTCTGCCTTTAGTTAGGACATAACTAGGAAGAAATTTAACTTACAATGGTACAATCCGTAAGAATAAAGCTGACATACCTCCTGAGTTGCTACCCAATCCACAGAGACAGGTTGAGTCAAGTATTTTTGCATTTCAACGAAACTGTACGATGGTATCATATGTACCTAAAAGGAACAAAGCAGTCATTCTTCTTTCTAGTGGACATGATGATTCTTCTTGTGATTCGTCCTCTCCGTTCAAGCCCAATATGATTCTAGACTACAATAGCACAAAAGGTGGGTGGATACGCTTGACCAAATGGTTCGTCAATATTCCTGCAAGCGCAAGACTCGACGTTGGCCCCTGGCCTTATTCATGAACATATTGGATATTGCATCATATAATGCATATACTTTTACGTACTTTTTCTGTCTATTCATCCTTCATACAAAAACAATGCTCCAAACCGACGCCGACAATTTATTATCGAAATGGAAAACAATTGATTGCAGAATATACATGTAGGCTTCGGCCAACAAATGAACCAATGATGCATGAATCAACTCAACGACTGTTATCTCCTCGTTGCCGTTGCCGCTACTGCCCATATGCAAGACACCGAAAATCAACAATGTCATGCAGTGTTTGCAGGAACCCAATCTGTAAGGAACATGGCAATCTGATTTGCTTGCAGTGCACCGATGGCAGAAATAACTAACCGTTTTTCTTGCAAGACCTCCCACTCGTTTTGCGCTTTTATAGATACGCTTTCATAGAATGTTATCCACAATAATATACCGGTATGAGTTCTAGTAAATGATGGTTTTGTATCATTGTTGAAATTGTCTACACTGGATCTAACTAGGGACCTGATGGGTACATGTACAACAGACAAATAGTGTGAGAAAAAGGGATTATGAAGTTTAGCAAGAGAAGTAGGCCTATCTAAAAACGGAGTAAAAAGATTGAACCCAAATATTATAAAAGATGACTTGATAGAGCAAAGTTGTTGTGATTTTCGAACTTGATGGATGTAAATTGATCAGAAACAGTACAATGTCTGCATTGAAAGCGACGATAAACAGTTTTTTACAAATAGCCGATTTTACCATATTTCCCATTTTTTGGAGACAGTTCAAAAATTTATCTGACTCTAGCTCAAGAACTTCACTAGTTAAAGAAAAGGGAACACTTCTACTGAAATTAGCAAACGCCAATTGACCAGAAACAGTTTAGAAATCACCGTCACCAAAAATAAGTATGCTTTTGTAGAACATTTTTTACCAATAGGGCCTCAGAGGCCCTGTCCGTCTTTAACGAAAGTTTTTTCTCCCGTCTTTAGAGGGTTAATTATGTTCACATCGCATTTTAGCTTCCATTGTATTTAACTTAATGATTTCAATGCATATTGTTAATGCATCCATGTAGACATAGAAATCTGATCGTGTTATGCCTCTCAAGTCCGGAATCAGTGCATCTCTTTCATCGTTATAGCATGGACATTCAACAATGAAATGGAAGATATCTTCAATCTTATTCAAGTCACAGAATTTACAAACACAGTCTTTATAAGTACTGCGATTTTGATATGTTCCAACTTCTGCTGCAAGAGTGTGATTACCAGTTCGTAATTTGATGACGTTACTGATTTTATTTCTGCTGTTACTAATTGCTAAATATGGTTTTAATTGACATTGAAACCTGCATAACTCTAGATATCCTAATCCTTTAACACTATGCTTAGCGCTGTCGATCCACTCTCTTCTGAAATATTCAATCAATGCATTGTCAATTATCTTTTTGGACTTTCCACTGTATTCCATGCTCTGTATATTTTTAGGTCAATTTTATGAACTAACTTATCTATTCTGCTACACCATGTATTACGAAATGATTTTTTGTTTGTATTTTTATTGATGGTTCTGAATAATCGTGTGATTAATCTCTTATCATCGCTCATATTTAGTTTAAGAAAGTAATTCAAAGCTGATTTATAAAAATAATATTCTATTGGTTTAACACCAAACTCACCGATAATACAGTAATTAGGTGTTGTTATGCGTAAGTGGTAATATCTTTTGTAAAATTGCATAATCACACGATTTAAGTCGTTTATATTTCTATCAAAAAAAATTTCACTTCCGTATCTCATTCTCGATATAGTTAGCATTTCTAGTGCTTCCGTTAAAATTCTACCATCATCTGTGTTAAATTCTTTTAAAGTTTTGGCAGTTACATATGAAGATGCTCTTCCTCTTTTCATTAATTCTTCGATATGCATTCTATCAGTTCTTGCAATCGAAACACCTAAATATCTATATACATCTACCACATCAATTGGGGACATATTGCCATTATCTAAAATTAGCTTTTCATATTTATTTTTTCCATTAAATATCATTATTTTAGTTTTATTATAATTTACTTTTAAGCTGTTGTTTTCACAAAATTTATGGATAAATTTAATCTGTTCGACAATACCAACTTGTGATTCGCTGAGTAACAATATATCATCGGCATATATAAGAGCAGCTAAATTTATATTCGTTATTTTTGCTGGATCGAATGCGCTAATATTTTTATTAAGTTCAATTAGAAAGTCGTTCATATATATCCAAAATAAGGTTGGCGATAAGCTATCTCCTTGTGGAATGCCATAATTTAGTTGGAGTTCTTCACTTTCTTCTCCATTAAAAAGAATTTTATATCTTTTGTTGTTTATAATATTTTCTATTAATGACAAAAAATTACCGTTAGGTATGATATACCTCAGCTTATTTATTAATCTACTTTTTTGAACAGTGTCAAATGCTTTCGAGAGATCGACAAAACATGTGTATAGTGTCTTATTATCATTCTTATATATTTGAATAATTTCTTTTAGCACCCAGATATTGTCAATCGTTGAATGTCCTTTTCTAAATCCAGTTTGTGATTCTTGCAATATTTCAAACTTATCAATCCAATCGTTTAGTCTATCATTTAACATTCTTGTCAACAGCTTTTCAATACAGGAAGATAGATCAATACATCTGTAAGAGTTTGAATCATCTTTATCACCCTTCTTGAAAATGGGGGTGATCCAACTAGAGTGCCAAGGAACATTACCCTCGCTCATTATTTGATTGAATAGAGTATATAGAATTTGTGTTTGGTTCTGGTCATTCTTCAACATTTCGTATACCATTTCATCTGGGCCACTGGATTTAGAGTTCTTTGAATACTTGATTTCATTTTCAACTTCAGCTATCGTGAATTTTTTGTTTAACTCATCGTCATTTCTATTTGGAATAATTTGATTTACAATGTCGCTTGTTATTCGTTTGTCGTTTACTATTTTAATTTCATTATCTCTTTTCTTCATATTTTTTTTAAATATTTCAGTATTTAAAGCAGTTTTTTGTTTGGAATTTTTCTTCGGCTTATTTTTATTAAGTAATTCCCAATACCTTTTCACGTCTTTATTCGCTTTTGCTATTTGTAGTTCATTTAGCTTTATTCTCTGTAGGTTTCTCTTTTCTCTTTTAATATTTCTGCCACGTTCCCTTTTTGATTGTAATAGTAAGCTTAAGTTTAGTTCGCTTTGATCAGTCTTGTACGCATCAACATTTTGTTTATATTTTCTTCTTAAGCATCTTGTATCATCAGAATATATTATCTCAGTGGTTGATGCCACCGTAGCTTTTATTGATTCCTTATTGACTTTAACCAATCTATCATAGATTTCTGACTTACTTAATTGCTTATCCTTAACTTCTTCTAGAAGCTTTGAACTTTTATCTGTAATCGTTTGGCGATATTTATCAGAATTACATTTCGTTTTCCATTTGAAGGGAATTACTCGTTTACCGTTGTCATTCATTTGTGATCTGCTTATAATATTAACTGTTTTAGGCATTTTAGATTTTAGAGCTATTTTAAAATCAATTTTCAGTGGTCGATGATCAGTATATAACTTGGGCTCCATTATTTTGAATGCTTCTAAATATTTCACCATTGAGTTTGTTAATAACAAATAGTCTATCACTGATTTATAACATTTCTCATTTTGAAGCCTGCAAAATGTATGCTGACCTTTTTCATATCTTCCATTTGCTATTATAAGTGAAGTTTCATTGCAAAAATTCATCAGCTCTCGTCCTTGTTTATTAACAATTGAATCTTCAGAATTTCTTTTCGGGAGATTCAAGTACTTGTTATCATTCATTTTCATTTTGCCTATTCTGCTATTTAGGTCGCCCAACATGATAATATGTTTCGTTTTAAACTTTTCTATGTATTCTTTTATTTTATCAAAATAATTTTTGTCAGCATATTTAGATTCTCTGCTTTCTCTATAACAGATAATCATGTGTATTTTTTCCACTTCTTTCCATCGTTTATTTTTCATTTCTACTATTATTATATCACCATTTTCAGATATTAGGTCTTTAATTACAGTGTTCTCAGTTTTATGGTATAAGTTTATTCCTTTGATTTGTCGGCCAAAATTATTTTTGTTTTTACTAGTTGTTCCTATCATACCATACTGGTCAAGTGGCAATAAGTTATATTCAGTAAGGTGCGTTTCGGTAAAGCATATTATATCGGCTTCATATGCATCTCTACTTGCATTAATATCTTTAATCTTACTGATATTTAATCCATTAATATTAGTATAGAGTAGGCCTATTCTTATTGATTGCACTTCATTCTCACTTTTTGTCTCAGCTGTTATCGTCTCCTCTCCTCCTTCATTTTCGTTAAAAGTACTGCTGCGCACCGACTTGATTCACATTTTGGTTAAAGTGACCATGGGTCTCTGGTGCATACACTGGTTGGTAAGTGGGTTGGACGAAAGTTTGTTGCTGATTAGGATGATACTGCTGCTGATATTGCTGCCTGTAGGGATGAGTCTGCTGTTGCTGTTGGTAGGTATTTCTATAGTTCGTAGGTCTATACCATCTTGGTTTTGCATAGCAGTTGCGGGCAATGTGTCCGCGCCGGCCGCATGAGTGACAAACGGGAGGAGGTCTTCTTTGATAGTTTGGTCTTCTTTGGTAATGTGGTCTCTGCGGTGGTGGTGGTGGTGGTGGTGCTTGGGGAGATGTCTGGTATTGCACTTGTTGGTTGAGTTTGCCTTTCACATTTGCCTTCAGATCGTCAAACAGATATTTCATCACTGCAATTTCTGACTCAGTATTCTCTTGGTGGATTTGTATCAGCTTCATAATGTCGTCATAGTTCTTCTCTGTGATATTCTCCTCAGATTGCTTCTTCCTTTCTTCTTTGTTTCTTTCTTTCTCCTCGAACACTCGGAGCTGGACTTCATAGGTTGCTATTGACATCTGAAGTTCTTCATTCTTCTTTTGCAGTATTCTGATTGCCTCTTTATGTATCTCGACTCCTTCAGCATCTTCTTCGGCAAGCGGACATACCCAAACTCTCAACTCTGTTCTCTCGGCTTCTGCAGCGGCCAAAGCAGCAGCATCCAGGGCAGCTTCAATGTTGGCGGGTCAGCGTGCAACCCCCTCTACCAAAGGGACAGAGAAAGACGACTGCATCACTCTTACTGAAGTGAGTACTGGCCCCGCTACCACTGAGGCCTCGACGAGTCCCGAGATTGACTCTCCTAAAGAGACCCTTCAAGCATCTTCTATGACAAATGACCAGACAGAGCATCTTCCTCCACCCTCTCAACCAGAGAATCCTCCTATTTCCGCAGAGCCCCTTCGAGCATCATCTACGACAAATGGCGAGACAGAGCATTTTCCTCCACCCTCTCAACCAGAGAATCCTCCACTTTCCGCGGAACCGGAAGCGCAAATGAGTACCAGCAGCAACGCTCCTCAAAGCAGTGGATTTTCACAGTCAAATCTGTTTGGCTCCATTGTGTGTGACCGATCTCAAGGGCCATCTCGCATTTCTATTGCGTGCAATTCAATTGATTTCTCAAAATCTGCGATAATCTTCGGGGATGCGAATCTCAAGGAGTTCAAGCATGAGGATGTCAGTGTTCTTTCTGATAAATCCGGTCGCCTTTTTTTTTTCAAGCAAGTGGCAACAGCTGTATGTGAGAATGTGCATTCTAATATAAAATCCTTCATCATTTGTCTTTCGCTTCTTGACAAGGGGAAGCAGCCGACAACTAATTTTAATTGTCTGAGAAACATTCTTTTTTCCGCTAGAAAGGCATTCCCTTCGTCAAAGCTTTTTGTCATGCTGAGTAAATGTAGCCGAGACTGCTCTTTGTCTGAAAAAAAGAATATCGAAGATCTTAATCAATTGATAATTACTCGCAGTCCAGGTGGTTGTCAAATTATTGAATTACCAGACGACTTTTGTGCACTCCATGGTTTTTGGTCAGAGGAAAATAGGATCATCGCATTTAAATGCTTGAAGTCTTTTTTGTTCTAAGCGCTAGGCAAACTGTCAGCAGGATTCGTAATTTTGATAACGTCTGTATAACCGACAATAATTTTTGCGTTAATGACAGTACCTTAAGTTTGCTTAATAGAGGTTGCAAATTTATTCCTACCCCTGCTAATTCTTGCCATTATGGCATCTTATCGGGTGTTCAAGATTTTCTTCGCAAATATAAATGGAGATTTTTAGCTGGAAATAATGTGTACAACAGGCGCTTTAATTTTGTTACTGGTGCGCATCCGCATCCCAACAGTGTACCTCCTTTCTTGAAAAGCAAATGTGATAATGTATTTTCGGCTGTTCGTCGGTTTTTACGAAACTGTCCATGGTGTTATCCAACTAGCAATCTGAGCAGTGATGAGACTGTTGAACTTGAGCGTTTATCGCATGATACATCGATCGTGGTTGCGCCGGTTGATAGCGGCAAAGGTTGGATGATTGTCCCAAAGGAAGAATATAAGTCTGAAGTGTATAGACAGCTTGCTAATGATGACTTTTACACACCCATCGACTCTAACCTTGCTCATTCTATGAAAGCTAAATTGTCACGTTTTTTACGTTAGTTGTACGACACCCACTTTCTTACAAAGCGTGAGATGCTAGCTCTTATGCCTCCTACAGACCCTTGTATTCGGACGTTTTATATACTGCCGAAGATTCATAAGAATGAATGGCCTACGACCGCTATGCCTCCGGGGCGACCTATAGTCTCGGACGTGAATAGTGTCTCTAGAAGGTGCTCTTCAATGATTGACTACTTTTTAGCCCCTATTGTTAAAATGTGCTCAACTTACATCCGTGACTCTCTGCATTTAATTGCTACTCTAAGAACTTTGTCTATTCCGGATAACGCGATCTTATTCACCCTAGATATTCGATCGTTGTACACAAATATCCCTACAAATGAGGGTGTCAACGCTGTTAGCAAAGCTTTCCTAAGATATAAAGATGACAAGCGTCCCGATTTAACTATTTTGTCTATGCTTAAACTTTTGCTCAACCACTATGATTTTATGTATGGTGATGAGAACTTTCTGCAAACCCAGAGCGTTTCCATGGGTAGTGCATTCGGAGCTTCCTATGCCAACATATTTTTAAATGAGTGGGAAAGCAATTTTTTTGAACTTCCAAAGCACCCATTATTTTGGGTTAGATATATTGATGACGTTTTTGGCGTTTGGACTTATACTGAAAGCGAACTTTTGACTTTTGTCGACTTTGTAAATAGTTCTCATCCGTCCATTTCTGTAACTTTACACCATTCGCCTGTCAGTATTCGTTTTCTTGATTTGAATCTGTATATTTGTTGTAATTTAATTTATCATAGTATCGGGTTTAAGACTACTGATACTTTCAGCATACTGCAGCCTGACTCTTACCATCCTCCCCATGTTTTTAAAAATTTGTTATCGGGTGAGGTGTACCGTTGGGGCACTAGAAGCTCTACTTACCGTGATTTCAAAGCCACTAAGCGTTTAGTATTTCCACACTGGCGTCGACAAGGCTATACACGCAGCCAAATTAGGAACGCTGAAAGAAAGATTTTTAAACTTACTTCAATACACCCCAGCAACTGGAACACTGGCTTTTTTCCTTGTACAGATTCCTTTAACTGTATATGTGTTTTTAGTAGGAAAACTTACTTTGTTGGTTGTAAGAAAGATTTTTATCCTCTTTTACATTTTCTTAATTGTAAAGTTTTTGGTGTAATTTACTTGATGCAGTGCAAGAAGTGTGACAAGATGTACGTGGGCCAAACCTCTAGAAATTTACAAGCACGCATTTCCGAACATGTTAATGACATTTTGTCCAATTATCAAACATCTGCAGACTGCTCCATCGCTGACTTCTTCACAGCTATCGAACAATGCGACAATGAATACAAAAGAGTACAGAAAGAAACAATGTGGATACGACGGCTCGAAACGCTTAGACCCAAAGGCATGAACATTCTAACATGTATTGATCGCCCTGTCAATTTGATTGTTCCATACAGTGACTGTAGTCAAAGAGTGTTAAGCTTGTGTAGAAAATTGTTGCCTGACTGTAAGATCCGAGGTTCCTTCAAAACACAACGCAATCTACGTTCTATCTTGAATTGTAATCGCTAAAATGTATAAAATGCAAGCAATCCATTGTCAGCTTGCTGCTTCTGTATAATTCGGAGTTGATAAAGTATTTTGACGATAGCGGTCCTCCAAACTACAGTGGTTTTCACTCTAAATTCGTTCTTGGAAATTGGGCATGTGTGCGCGGCACCTGTAAGGATTTATCCTTGCATCTCTCTACACACACACACTCTCTCTCTCTCTCTCTCAAGAACTCAAGAAAGTTTGTTAGCCATGGCTATGGCAAAACATACAGGGATGATTTATAGATAAAATGATGAGAAGATTACAAATGTTGTGAAATGATAAAATGAGGTGATGAAGCAGGTACGATTTCCACCAATACACTCAATGATGAAATAAATATGATTCTGTGATAGGAGAGGAGACACAGTAGGTAAGCAACATAGTACCAATAACTGTTCAACGCGTGTGCTAATTATTTGAATAGAAATGATAGGGCTGAAATGCATAGAATGCAAAATACACATTTATTCGAAGTATTTTCATGTTCATTTATTCGAAGGTTTACATAAATTTCATAGAATTGTATGCACATTCATCAATGGATTACTAAAGTCGATTTCATATTATTAATGTCATCGATTTTATTAATTTTTATTAAATTTGGCAACCACACACACTTTCACTCTCATACCCCTTAGTGTTATTTGCGAGTCATATATGAAGGTCCGGAAGTCATTTGATGATATATACTGACATGCAAGAAACAATTTACATGTATAAAGATTTACTCAAAAAAATTTACTTTTTACGTCTTTGACAACAAGGCTTGACCAGAAAATTAAACAATGTCTTGAACATTTAAAAAGTAAAAAAATGATAAGCAAAAAAGAATATGATTTTTTGATGCCAAATGTAGATCCTTCAGATAGAACATTCAATATCTTACCAAAAATTCACAAACCCGTTTGGCCTTACGACGACATGCCCCCAGGGAGGTCCATTGTATCCGATGTCAATTCCGCTAGCCGGAATGTCGCATCCTTTCTAAACTATTTTCTAAAACCTATAGCCCAAGACTCTTTTTCGTATTTATTGGACTCGAAACATGTAATAGCAATATTACTGCAGACCATTGCTCCGAATAACAGCCTCCTCCTTACTCTCGATGCCTATACACAAAAGTACCGGTTGATCAAACACTTGAAATCATATCTGACATTTTCATACGTAACTACTGCTAAATAACAATGATTTTCAATACAATTCCATATACTGGCTTCAAACTTGTGGGGCCAGTATGGGAGGAGCATTTTCAGGATCTTTTTGCAACATTTTCATGAACTTTTGGGAGTCAAATGCCTTAAAATCATATCACATTAAGCCTTTCTCTGGATCCGTTTTCAGGACGACATCTTTGGTATCTGGCCTGGTAACAATTTCTGGAATTCGTTAAGTATTTAAATGCGCAACATAATAACATAAAAGTTTCCGCCAACATCGGTACTGATAAAATTCAATTTCTAGACCTTGAAATATATAAATTTGACAACACCCTCAGGTACCGTACTTCTTTCAAAGAAACAGATTCTCACCTTATCTTAGACAAGACGAGCTATCACCCTAGCCACACTTTCAAGGGTGTTATTTATAGTCAAATTTATAGATTTGCAACCCACTCGTCAACTAAAGATGATTTTCAAAATGCTTTGAAATTAGTTAATCCTGTCTGGCGTAGTCAGAATTATTCTAGATCTTTCTTGAGACAAACAACTAAATCAGTGCTCACCAATACTAATCAGAAAATTAGTTGGAATCCAGGTTTCAAGCCCTGTTCTGCTGCAACATGCAAAGTTTGCCAGTTTTCAAGCAACGTCGATACAGTTAATTCAAATACTAATATCATGTATCCTATAGTCTACAATTTAGATTGCAAAACATCTGGTGTAATTTATTTAATTAGTTCAAATTGCAATATTCGGTATGTTGGGCAGACTTCCAGACCTTTGATGCGTAGGATCCTCGATCATATTTCAGCCATTCGCAACAAAAAATATTACTTACTCAAGCCCAGCTGAACATTTTAACATTCCACCCTGTTCAATTGATAATTTCCATTTCTGCGGTCTAGAAATTTGCAAAAACGAAATTAAAAGACTTCACAGAGAAAATGTCTGGATCAATAGACTAGACACTGTTAAGAATGGCTTGAATATCGCGTTAAATGTTAATACATCAAAGGAAACTAAATTGATCCTACCAGGCTACCACTTAGTCATTGTTCCGATCGCGTTGCTGATACAATTCATGGCATTTGTTCAGGAATTACTAAAACTACTAGAGTCTTTACTAAACATAGAAATCTCAAACAACTATTGTCACATAGGCCTAACTAATGCTGCCACTTAGCTTCATCATTCAAACTGTTAATCCATGTCAATCAGTTCATCGATCCATTTGTCATGCAGCATAAGCCTGTACATTGAACCCTTCAATCCATAATTGTAAATAATAGTCTTCTGATCACATTTCATGTATCTCCGCTCATTCTGTATCCATAACCTTTTCATCATTTCATTTCATTAAAATTTACCCTCGAGGATTGAGAAAGACCTCGAAACCCGGGTCTCCTCGCATCTGTGTTTTTCCTGACTACAGTAGCGGACCATAGCGCGAGTGGCACGAGGGAGAGCTGTCTGATCTTCTCTCCCTCTTTTTCTCTCTCTCTCTCTCAAGAACTCAAGAACGTTTATTGACCAATTTGGTATAAACATGTGATAACTGCATGAATGATATTGCAGTATTAGAGATGATATACATTGAGGATAAAGATGAATGTGTTAAACAGGTGAAACATAGAGATGAGAAAGCGGCAGCAGCATTGGAGAAAGTTATTAGATGAATGGAGTCATGAAATCACGATCTGAAAAAGTCTATGACAAATGGATGTTTCAATTTGTGATGAGCAATATATGTCAGCAGGCCTATTTACAAATGGAAAATGGTCATGTATGCAATTCACTTCATAGAAAGTCATGTCAGCATGAATGATGAACATGATTTATTTACAAATTTATGAATCAATGTCTATCAGAAATGTTAGCATTCATGAATCACAATGTCAATTTATATGAGGATTGTAAAGAATGAGAAGAGACATGTCATGGATAAATGAGGAGAGGAGACAAATCATTCATTTTCATGGCATAGCAGCACGCAATAATGATAAAGATACATAAGCAAATGAATAATTAATTTTATTAATTTATTAATAATGTGCTTTATTTACCAATTACACTTCATCACAGCAGATTATTTAACCTTATTATTTGATCGGAGGTGCGGTTCAATAATCATAGAACAGATTTATAGAAAGTTATTGCAAATAAATCGAATGCATTTTATCCGCCAGGAGAACATTCCCCAAACCAATACGGAAACACCAATAGGTCAACGGAAATCACGACAGGGCATAGCACAGGGTGTCATTACATGGTATGAGATAGAATTCCCACCATAGCAAAGCCACCCCGAAAAGCCAAGCCCCATCGCGAAATCCGACGAGCCACCAGCAGTCACGAGAAGGACGAAGAACGACCGGACGGATAGAGCACATTACGTCATGAAAAGTACTAAAGATGTAGAACTTAACACGTGCCTGAAATGATGCAGGAAAAAAGGATTTTAACAGCAATGTTAAGACAGTTTGATCAACTGACCTCCGATATCAAGAAATTTGTGCGGAATGAGACAATTGTAGCAAAGTTTGTCAGTATCAGTGAATGTTAATCAGTCCCTTTACTTTTACTGTCTTTCCCTATCGAAATGTATTGTTTACTGCTTCCGTATTTAATTCATTTAGGTGTGACAAGAATTTCATAGAAATCGCATCCAAAACAATAGCTGATTACGACGGCGAAGCGTGTATATTGATGAATATGTGACATCAAACTTTTGTGTTTTATCTTTCGTGTCTTACTTGTGCAGCTAAATCAATGAAAAGCCTTGGGACATCTACATTGTTTTATTGATGAACTCATCGGTATTTCGCAGAATGATGGCTTTACGAATTTCATAGAAATCGCGTTGAAAATATGTTAATCAAATTATAAGATGGACATGCATGAAGCGCAACATTATCTGTTGTTTCTGAAGCATAATGATTTATCAATGAATTCATCAATATCATAAGCTTGTCCGATACCTAATTATTCGCAGTACATAGAAATCTTTTCGAGAAGTACAGGTTTTCCAGTTCGACAATGCGACTATCAGATTAAAGAATATGTTTTAAGATGCAACAACGGTATTTCTGTTAATCAGCAGCGTTTTCAATTGAAAGATATTGTTTTTAATCGGTAGTGATAATAAGTGAGTTTATTAATGGATTTATAAGTTTAATGAGCGGCAACCTGAAATCATAAATAAAATATAATTGAATATGAAAAGCCGTTTAACAGGTAAGTCAATACAAAAAGTTTTGATAATTTTTTAATTCGAAGAGGTTATGTCAAAAGGAAAAGTTTGATAATTATTTTAATTCATAAAGGTAATACAGTAAGTCATTAAAAACTTTTTTTACGAAAAGGTGAGTCAATACGAAAAAGTTTTGATAATCTTGAAATTTTTTATTCCATTATGAAACAAAACAAATACCGTAATATTCATTGATGGTTTTGTAAGACATCCTCGCGATTAATTAGTCTAGGCATCAATCTGCCCATACGTCTGGAAGACCTTCCCATCTTATTTGCAGTGATGGCACTCATGTTTTGGGAGGCGAGTTGCAGTAAGGTCAAATTCCGCTGTTGTCCAGTGTAGTTGTGTAACTGCTCTCGAATCTCAGCTACTTCTCTCTTGAAAGACGCTTTCCACATGGAAAACGCGTTCTCTGCGATATTGAGAAATGGAGAGTAGGGCGGTAAGTACCTAATAGGTTCCGCCTTCGTAGAATTCATGATGGACGACACCTTCATTAGAGACCGCCAAGATGAAGTAAAATTCCGCCCGCGCTGTCCATGAACAATCCTGACAGCTCGCTCTCCCCGTCTGGCACGACCTCGTGTGCCATCGTGATCCATAAATTAAAGCCGGATTCGTCCACAAAAATAAATGTTGGCGGATGGTTTGCGTTGATCGTGTGCAGACACCAGTTCGCATACTCGGCCCTTTCCACTTTGACGTCATGGCTATTGCGGTTGACTTGAACAGTCTCCATTTTCTTTAAGAAGATAAGACGATTTCTCAGACGATGTGCTGATAGTTTGAATTGAGACAGATGGCTTGTCCGGCATCCGCGCTCTATAGCTTTGATTTGGGCTAACGTGAATTCCGGTTGGGATTCAACAATCTACCACAGTATTTGCCATATCTTCGTCCATCTTTTGGTGTCGTCTTCCTCCTCTGGGACGCTCAATGACTCCTTCAAGTATATAACGATGTACTATTGAATACGCAGTACCCCGTTTTACACCGAGAACTCGAGCGGCTTCAATATAATCATCTCCGGCTTCGTGAGCCATAATGATTCTGCGTTTAACATCAGAAGGTATTCGCTGGCGCTCCATATTGATAAGTTAATTTAGCAGATGTGAAGACATCTACATAGGGCTTTGGATCAAACCAAATAGATATCATTTATTCTTCACGTGAAATACCGCTCACTAATCTTATAGAGACACAATTGAACTATCTTGCTGCAGTTTATTTATTGTTGTCGCTCTCAATTGTGAAATGACGTAATATTTTATCTTTTAACGTTTTAGAAATTAAAGTGCCGCTCTTGATTCGGTAGTTGCCGTTGTCGTTTAGGAAAACCTGGGTCAAATAAAGGAACTTAACGTAGCAACAGTTCAATAGCTTTAAATACATAAGCTCACGCTATCTGCTATTCCTGATGTGCATTGGTTTGTCTATAAATTCATCAATTGCACAAGTTTGTCCTGCCTTTAATACATTCATAGTTTCATAGAAATCTGATCGCTCACAATCCACTAAGAAAGGGATCAATGCAAGTCTTTCAATTCTGTATCGAGGACAGATTGATATGAAATGAAATATATCTTCTGTTTCGTTCTTGTCACAGAATTTACAAATAAAATTATTATGAGTGCTTCGGTTTTGATACGTACCAATTTCTGCTGCGAGAGTGTGATTACATGTTCGTAGCTGGAGTATATTGTTAATTTTGATTTTGTCACCATTTAAGCATAAATATTGTTTCACTTCGCACTGGAATCTACATAATTCTAAATATCTCAGTCCCTTGTTACTATTTTTTGCACTGTCTATCCATGTTCTTCTAAAATATTCCATCAAAACTGTATTGATGACATTTTTTGATATCTTATCAAAAGAATCATAGTCTTTGAATTGCAGTAATTGGGTTTTTCGTATCAGTTTCAGTATTCTATCACACCAAGTATTGCGAAATGATTTCAGATTTAAGTTGCTATTTATCAATTTAAATATTCTCGTGATTAGCTTTTTATCATTTTCGTTATTTAATTTAAGGTAATAATTTAAAGCTGATTTATAGCAATGGAATTCCATGGGTTTTATGCCGAATTCACCAGTAATGCAATTATTTGGTGTAGTAATCCGCAGATGATAAAATCTTTTGTAGAATTGCATTATTATCCTATTTAGATCATTCAAATTTTTATCGAAGTATAATTCACAGCCGTATTTCATTTTCGACAAAATAAGCATTTCAAATACTTCATTCAATGTCTTAGCGTCTACAGTGAAAAATTCTTTGAGTTTTGGCAGTTACATATGATGATGATTATCCTTTTTTTGTAATTTCTTCTATTTGTTTTTTGTCACTTTTTGCGATCCAGACACCTAGATATTTATATTCTTCTACTATTTCAATTGATGTTGTTATGTCTCCATCTTTTAGCAATAACTCTTTATATGCTTTTATTTCATTATGTATCATAATTTTAGTTTTATCATAATTTATTTTAAGACCATTTTCATCACAAAAGCTTCGCATGTAATTTAACTGTTTGACTAACCCATTTTGGGAAGAACTAAGCAAAACAATATCATCTGCATAAACTGATGAAGCTATTTTTAAGTCAATTATTTCCACTGGATCGATTTCATTCATATTTTTGTCAAGTTTACATAGAAAATCATTTAAATAAAGACAAAATAAGATTGGTGATAAACTATCTCCCCGTGGAATTCCATTTTCTAACATAAAAGTTTCACTCTCTTTTCCATTAAAAAGGATTTTATATTTCTTATTGTTTATGATGCTTTCTACTAAGGATAGATAATCACCTTTTGGTATTATAGCTCTCAGTTTATTTATTAAATGAAACTTTGGAACTGAATCAAAAGCCTTTGACAGATCGATGAAGCAAATGTATAATGGTTGTCTATCATTTTAATAAATTTGTATAATTTCTCGTAGCATCCAGATATTATCTATGGTCGAGTTCTCTTTTCGAAATCCTGTTTGGGATACGTGTATTAATTCGTACTTATCAATCCACTTATTCAACCTGTTGTTTAGTATTTTAGTAAGAATTTTCTCAACACAAGACGATAAATTTAGGCATCGATATGAATTTGTATCGTTTTTGTCTCCTTTTTTGAAAATTGGAGTTGTCCAACTTAATTCCCATGGAATGGTTTTGTCCCTTAAAATTAGATTGTAAAGTATTTCCAATACACGTATTTGACTTGGATTGTTCTTAAACATCTCGTATACAATTTAATCGGGACCACTAGATTTTGAACTTTTGGTAAATTGAACAGCTTTTTCGATTTCTTCTATTGTGATATCTTTATTCAAATAATCATCTACACTTTTTGTACATGGATGAGTAGTAATTTCATTTCTCATATTGATTTTAGATTGGTTTATTTGTTTATCTTTATTTCTGAGGTTTTTTTGAGAGTCATTTGCAGTAAGTTTAGTATTTGGCTTTCTCGTCTTAATTGGTTTGCTTTTATTTAATAGTTCCCAATATTTTTTAGAGTCGTGGTTGGTTTTTGCAATTTGAAGCTCTTCTAATTTCATCTTTTGCAATCTTCTTTTTTCCGATTTTAAGATTCTATTATATTGTCTTTTATTTTTTAGCAAAGAGTTGAGATTTTCTTTACTTTGATCTTGCTTATACGTTTCAACCGTTGTCTTATATGTCTTGCGAAGTTTTCGTGTATCTTTTGAGTATATTATTTGTCTGTTTGATTTTACTTTTTGATGAATATCTCTATTTGTATTTATCAATTCATCGTATATTTTAGAAGAATTTAAATGCTCTTTATTTGACTTTTCCTCTAATTCTGCACTTTTTAACAGTATAGTTTCTTGATATTTATAAAGATCCGAATTAAGTGGCATTCCAAATGGTCTGATGATTTTATCGATATCACTTCCATGTTTTTTATCTTTATTTTGAATTAATAAATTTGATTTTATATCTAATTCTATTTTTAATGGTCTATGGTCAGTGAATAATTTAGGTCCCATGATGTCAAAGGCTTTTAATTTTTCTATCATGGATTCTGATATGATCAGATAGTCGATAACTGATGTGTAATTTTTCTCTTTTTGAATTCTGCAATATGTATGTCTTCCTTCTTCATATCTGCCATTAGCTATTATAAGTGAATTATCGTTACAGAATCCAATCAGCTCTCGACCTTGTTTATCTATAACTTGATCCTCTGATTTTCTGGTGGGAAGGTCCATGTGTTCATTGTCATTTAAATTACCAATTCTACTGGTCAGATCTCCCAGCATGATAATGTTCTTCATCTTGAATTCTTTAATATATTCTTTGATTATATTTAAATAATTTTTGTCAGCATATTTTGATTGTCTGCTTTCTCGGTAGCATAGAATTAGAAATATTTCTTTCAGATTTTTCTTTTCAAAATTTGATATTTTGACTATAATCAGGTCTCCATTTTCAGATATTAGTTGTTCTATGTTTGCATCGTTTTCTTCGTTTTTGTGAAATAAACTGATGCCTTTGATTCGTCGACCGAAAATATTTTTATTCTTACAAAACGTTTCAATAACATTAAATCGGTTCATTGATGAAGCTGTAGAAGTATTTTCATCTAAGTGTGTTTCAGTAAAGCATATGATATCAGTACGAGTATCTTGTATATCGCTGATCATATCAGAATTATGAAGTTTGTTAATATTTAATCCATTTATGTTGGTATAGTAAATTTTCAATGTCTCATTGTCCTCACCATGCATTTCTCCTGACTTAGCAGTCTCCTCTCCTCCTTCATATATGTCAAAGAAAAGGCTGCACCGGTTGGAAATTCGAGGTGGAATACATCATACCTCGCTGAGGCATAGATTGATTGTTAATTGTTGGGAACTGTTGGTGTCGGTAGGGCTGCTGGAATCGGTTTGGAGCAGGGTATTGAGCAGGATATTGATATGTCGGAAATTGCTGATGAAATTGATGTGGTTGGGGTCTACCTCTCGGTCCGCGATAACTGCTTCGTTGATAATTGTTACGTTGATTGCCCATCCATCTTTGTCTTGGTGGTCTGTTGCTGTAACAATTGCACGCGATGTGTCTCTCTCTCTCTCTATCTCTATCTCTATCTAGGTAAAGCTTTATTTTCTCACTAGGAGAGGCATGCAATTACAAATAACTCAGAGTGTACAAAAATCATTAAAAACGCATTACAATTGCGAACTGAATAAACAAAAGCAGTAAACAAAAAAAAAAAAGAACACTCAAAGTTAACCAAGTCCAAGATACCATACTATAGGTAACAAAAGAGGCAACGCCGATAAAGGAAAGGACATGGATAACAACCGAGAGATGAACTCACGTGTGGCTCAGCCAACCCCACACCAAGCAGTGGTGGACACCGCCCCAAAATGAGGAGGGAGGCCTAGTGGACAGATGGGACGGCTATCTACTCTCGAGGTGTCACGCAAACAAGGTGATAGAAACCATGTTGAAAATTAGGCTTAACATTATAAATTCATGACATTAACAGAAAAAAATAATAATAGACTTACGTGCCCATCATAAAAGAGTCATAACATTTGAGCGATCCTAGGACCGCAAGAAGAGACAAATCATGCAAATCATAGAAACTGAACTTGAGATATGGCATAAGGGAAGAAACAGATTTATCATAAAAAATGCCTCTGAACGAGACAATTAATGGGAAATGAAAAAGATGCTGCACATTAATATCCAGTCTGCGAATGTATTTCAGTATATTGCCGTGAACATCTGGTGAGCCGTATTTCGTCACCTTAGTCAAAAAGGATTCAGCAGCATTGAAGTCATTGCAAATTTGGACATCGATGATAATTGCAGTAGAGCCGAAAACAGCAAGAATGTCCGGTTTCACAAATGATTTACCCGATGGAATCTGCGGTTCAAAATCGGAAAAACTTAACTCTCAACACATTTGAGCAAACGTTTCAGCAAATGGTTGTGCCGTTTCACTCTAGCACCATGAGTACGGAAACATCGTTGAATAATGTGAGGCAACGATTCGCTCGACTGACAGCCAGCTCTGCAGGATGAAGGACCATCACGTAAGCGTCTTTCTATACGAGCCTGTGTAGGGAGGAGATTGTTTCGGGGAGCTTAAATCCTCTGATGAATAATCGGGGGTATACGCGATCCGGGCACTGAATCCATTTGGAAGATGTAGGGTCACAAGATTTCAAACCAGTGCCATCAACAGAGTCATGTAGCTTCTTGGCCCACGCAGACTTGTGATCCGTTTTCGTCATGACAATTTGTGATCCCACCTTGACTGGACTTCGAGTCATTGTATTTGTCAGGCATGACGAAAGAAAATTGCCGGCCGATTTCACCATAGGTAGAGTGGATGCCAAGAAATTTTCTATCCTCTTTCTTCTCAGTGATGGAATCCAAGAAGATAGACATGGAATTCCAATACCTCCTGATGCAATTGATGCATGAAATACTGCTATAGAGGAATCTTTCGGTAGCCGCATCCACGCACGAATTGAGGATCGAATCATGCGGTCCAAATTTCGCAGAGTGTTCTTAGTGACCAGTCCAACAATCAGCTGATGCAAATACTTCGGCATACGATAAGTTCTAAGAATTTCAATTCTCTGGTGTGGCTTTAGAGGAGCCAATGAAAGTTCTTGAAGAGCAGAGGAAAATTTAGCCCTGAAAGGAAATCCGGCTATGCCACGGTGGCTGAATTCGATACCAAGATAAGAGAATTGGTCATCAGGTCCAAGAGAACGAATAGGAACACCATCATGAGTGCAAAAGTCAGTAGAGCTCACTACACAACTTTTGATCGGAGCGTTCGAGCGAAGATGTAAACAGAATGATTTCTTCACGTTTAAAGATAAGCCAACCTTTGAGATACCTTCAGCTAGGCCATCAAGTTTTCTTTGCAACATCTCAGGGGAGTCAGCAAAAAGTAGCAAGTCATCTGCATAAGCTAAGGACGAAACAATGGAGGACAGGAAGGATACACCAATAGATGGTATTGCTTTATCGAGAGCGAACTTCATAACCATCAAGAAAATCAAAGGTGACAGCGGATCACCTTGACGAACACCACGTTTTGGATTGATGCTCGAACCACAGACTGAAACACAACAAGAACTATAGAGCCATTTGAGGTATCTAAGCATTGGTGGAGGGAGACCGTGTGAAAGAGCCGAATGTAATATGGATTGGATAGAAACACAATCGAATGCCTTTGATAGATCTAGACATGCAAAAGACAGAGATTTACCTTTTGTTTGAGAGTGACGAAGAATAGCATGTAATAAAGATACCGCTTCCATAACACCATCTCTCCTCTGGAATGCAAACTGAAATTCTGGTAGCTTTATCGAAGATAGTAAGCATCGAGCAATAACTTTATGAAAAGCTCTCATAAACACAGAGGATACACAAATTCGACGGAAATCAGATGGAATTATTGGAGTCTCGCATTTCGGAACAAAAGAAATCCGACTAGAAGTAAGATTTGATGGTAGAGATTCAAACAACAGCAAAAGATTAAAAATAGCTTCACAAATAGTGGGATGGAGTTGAAGAAAAAACTTCGGACAAACTTTATCAGGACCAACAGCAGTTCCAGATAAAGATAACAGGACAGATTTGATTTCAGAATAGGAAATAGGCGACCAGATCTCCCAAAATCTCTCTATTTCTCAATCTATTTCTCTATCTATTTCTCTATCTATTTCTCTATCTATTTCTCTATCTATTTCTCTGTCTATCTATTTCTCTGTCTATCTATTTCTCTATCTATCTATTTCTCTATCTATCTATTTCTCTATCTATCTATTTCTCTATCTATCTATTTCTCTATCTATCTATTTCTCTATCTATCTATTTCTCTATCTATCTATTTCTCTATCTATCTATTTCTCTATCTATCTATTTCTCTATCTATCTATTCCTCTATCTATCTATTCCTCTATCTATCTATTCCTCTATCTATCTATTCCTCTATCTATCTATTCCTCTATCTATCTATTCCTCTATCTATCTATTTCTCTATCTATCTATTTCTCTATCTATCTATCTCTCTATCTATCTATCTCTCTCTCTCTCTATCTCTCTCTCTCTCTCTATCTCTCTCTCTCTCTCTATCTCTCTCTCTCTCTCTCTATCTCTCTCTCTCTCTATCTCTCTATATCTATCTCTCTCTATCTCTCTCTCTCTCTATCTATCTATCTATCTATCTATCTATCTATCTATCTATCTATCTATCTATCTATCTAGGTAAAGCTTTATTTTCTCACTAGGAGAGGCATGCAATTACAAATAACTCAGAGTGTATATACAAAAATCATAAAAACGCATTACAATTGCGAACTGAATAAACAAAAGCAGTTAACACAAAATAAAAGAACACTCAAAGTTAACCAAGTCCAAGATACCATACTATAGGTAACAAAAGAGGCAACGCCGATAAAGGAAAGGACATGGATAACAACCGAGAGATGAACTCACGTGTGGCTCAGCCAACCCCACACCAAACAGTGGTGGACACCGCCCCAAAATGAGGAGGGAGGCCTAGTAGACAGATGGGACGACTATCTACTCTCGAGGTGTCACGCAAACAAGGTGATAGAAACCATGTTGAAAATTAGGCTTAACATTATAAATTCATAAAATTAACAGAAAAAATAATGATAGACTTACGTGCCCATCATAAAAGAGTCATAACATTTGAGCGACCCTAGGACCGCAAGAAGAGACAAATCATGCAAATCATAGAAACTGAACTTGAGATATGGCATAAGGGAAGAAACAGATTTATCATAAAAAATGCCTCTGAACGAGACAATGAACGGGAAATGAAAAAGATGCTGCACATTAATATCCAATCTGCGAATGTATTTCAGTATATTGCCGTGAACATCTGGTGAGCCGTATTTCGTCACCTTAGTCAAAAAGGATTCAGCAGCATTGAAGTCATTGCAAATTTGGACATCGATGATAATTGCAGTAGAGCCGAAAACAGCAAGAATGTCCGGTTTCACAAATGATTTACCCGATGGAATCTGCGGTTCAAGTGCGGAAAAGCTTGACTTTTTCTCAACACATTTGAGCAAACGTTTCAGCAAATGGTTGTGCCGTTTCACTCTAGCACCATGAGTACGGAAACATCGCTGAATAATGTGAGGCAACGATTCGCTCGACTGACAGCCAGCTCTGCAGGATGAAGGACCATCACGTAAGCGTCTTTTTATACGAGCCTGTGTAGGGAGGAGATTGTTTCGGAGCTTAAATCCTCTGATGAATAATCGGGGGTATACGCGATCCGGGCACTGAATCCATTTGGAAGATGTAGGGTCACAAGATTTCAAACCAGTGCCATCAACAGAGTCATGTAGCTTCTTGGCCCACGCAGACTTGTGATCCGTTTCCGTCATGACAATTTGTGATCCCACCTTGACAGGACTTCGAGTCATTGTATTTGTCAGGCATGACGAAAGAAAATTGCCGGCCGATTTCACCATAGGTAGAGTGGATGCCAAGAAATTTTCTATCCTCTTTCTTCTCAATAATGGAATCCAAGAAGATAGACATGGAATTCCAATACCTCCTGATGCAATTGATGCATGAAATACTGCTATAGAGGAATCTTTCGGTAGCCGCATCCACGCACGAATTGAGGATCGAATCATGCGGTCCAAATTTCGCAGGGTGTTCTTAGTGACCAGTCCAACAATCAGCTGATGCAAATACTTCGGCATAAGATAAGTTCTAAGAATTTCAATTCTCTGGTGTGGCTTAAGAGGAGCCGATGAAAGTTCTTGAAGAGCAGAGGAAAATTTAGCCCTGAAAGGAAATCCTGCTATGCCACGGTGGCTGAATTCGATACCAAGATAAGAGAATTGGTCATCAGGTCCAAGAGAACGAATAGGAACACCACCATGAGTGCAAAAGTCAGTAGAGCTCACTACACAACTTTTGATCGGAGCGTTCGAGCGAAGATGTAAACAGAATGATTTCTTCACGTTTAAAGATAAGCCAACCTTTGAGATACCTTCAGCTAGGCCATCAAGTTTTCTTTGCAACATCTCAGGGGAGTCAGCAAAAAGTAACAAGTCATCTGCATAAGCTAAGGACGAAACAAAGGAGGACAGGAAGGATACACCAATAGATGGTATTGCTTTATCGAGAGCGAACTTCATAACCATCAAGAAAATCAAAGGTGACAGCGGATCACCTTGACGAACACCACGTTTTGGATTGATGCTCGAACCACAGACTGAAACACAACAAGAACTATAGAGCCATTTGAGGTATCTAAGCATTGGTGGAGGGAGACCGTGTGAAAGAGCCGAATTTAATATGGATTGGACAGAAACACAATCGAATGCCTTTGATAGATCTAGACATGCAAAAGACAGAGATTTACCTTTTGTTTGAGAGTGACGAAGAATAGCATGTAATAAAGATACCGCTTCCATAACACCATCTCTCCTCTGGAATGCAAACTGAAATTCTGGCAGCTTTATCGAAGATAGTAAGCGTCGAGCAATAACTTTATGAAAAGCTCTCATAAACACGGAGGATACACAAATTGGACGGAAATCAGATGGACTTGTTGGATTCTCGCATTTCGGAACAAAAGAAATCCGACTAGAAGTAAGATTTGCTGGTAGAGATTCAAACAGCAGCAAAAGATTAAAGATAGCTTCACAAATAGTGGGATGGAGTTGAAGAAAAAACTTCGGACAAACTTTATCAGGACCAATAGCAGTTCCAGATAAAGATAACAGGACAGATTTGATTTCAGAATAGGAAATAGGCAACCAGATCTCCCAAAAAATGTTTTCAGGAGGATCCATGGAGATGTTTGTAGAAGTACCTTCTGTTGAAAGGACATTGCACCAGAAGTCAGACATATTATCAGGAAAGCTAGAAAATGCTTTGAATGCTGTGCGCCATTTTCCAGAAATGACTGTGGATGCTGCATCGCCACGTCGTCTCTTCCATAAGCGTTGAATATGGGCATATTGTTTTGAGCGAATCTGTCTTTTGGTTAGCTGTGAAGTTGAATTGTCTGCATTCGCCTTTCGATTTGGGGAAGACCAAGTAATTGGAAACAGATCTTCAAACCATTTGAAAAAGAGTTGAGATGCAGCCATTGTGTTTGAAGAACGAAGTAGCGTATTTATGCTGCTAAAATACTCGAAGTATTGAGCATCAGTAGGAATTTGAGCAATACGATTGATTATATGATCTAATATCTGTTTAGAAGAGTTCTTATCTTCATCGGATGTATATGATACAGTGACAGATGCTTTTGAAGAATCGTTAATATTCTCAATGTTGCTATTTTTTCCGATTCCAACAGCATCTGTATTAATATTGCAAGGAGTGGATGAATTGACCGAAGAACAATTAGGAAAGCCTCTCTCACTTATAAGTTTATTCAATCGACATTTAATGCTTATTTCTGACCTGCCAGAAAAGAAAGGAACGTGATCTTTTATGAATTGCCCAAAGGCAAAGGAGGGATTACTTCGAACTTCTGCAAAGAGGAGATCCCACAAACATGCATCTTCAGAAGCTGTCCATTTAGTGCGGGCAACTTTAGTCACGAGACCGGAGGCAACTGATGCATGATACAGAGATGCGTGGACACGACGCTGATGTATGGAACAACCGGCAACAGTGCCAAAAGATCGATCACACCAGCAACAATCAGCTTTTTGTGCACCATTAACAGTAGAAAGATTAATTCTCTGACTATCCTCTCTTTCTTCATTGGAAAAAGCAACAGAACTCTCGGGCAACATCAGTGACAGAGTTGCTGGCTGGAAGTGGCTGATTTTTACATGAGTTTTTATGCCTAGTAAGACCAGATCTGTTTTTACATGCTTTCAAGCACCAAGGACATTGAAGTTCTACCGACATAGCAAAGTAACTAAATTACAATTGCAACATAAAAGTCTGAAAACAGGTGACCTGCGTGGATAACTGTAGAATGCTATGCTACATGAGAATAAAGTAAACTATATACTTGAAATATCTACATAACTGTACGGACTATAATGCTAAATCTAAACAGATTGAAGTCACAAAGAGATCTCACAAAATCTACCAAAAACATGTCAGAAAATGACCTAAGCGTGAAATGAATAGAAAGCTGACTAAGAACTGGGCTGCATAATAGGGCCAAAACTCACCAAAAAAAGAATAAATCCAATGAATAACTGAAAGCCATCGGCGATTCAACAAATGCTTCAGAAAACGTGACCAACGAGGAACCACCCGAAGGTCGAACGGAGAAAATCGAATGAATAGCTCACAAATCAATCTGCATTATGAATGAGTGCCACAATATGTCCAGTTTTGGAGTCGAAAGATGATGAAACCAACCACACAAAAGAACAATAGTCCGAAGTAATGCAAATGATGCCAAATTAAACAGCTTGAATGCAGGAACACCGAATGAACACCAAATACTACCAAGTAAACTTCCAAAACTAATAACAGCAACAGGAGAGCTGAATGATATCCGACCGTCCAACACGACGTCAGAAAAAAATATCTATCTCTCTATCTATCTATCTATCTAGGTAAAGCTTTATTTTCTCACTAGGAGAGGCATGCAATTACAAATAACTCAGAGTGTACAAAGATCATAAAACCGCATTACAATTGCGAACTGAATAAACAAAAGCAGTTAACACAAAATAAAAGAACACTCAAAGTTAACCAAGTCCAAGATACCATACTATAGGTAACAAAAGAGGCAACGCCGATAAAGGAAAGGACATGGATAACAACCGCGAGATGAACTCACGTGTGGCTCAGCCAACCCTACACCAAACAGTGGTGGACACCGCCCCAAAATGAAGAGGGAGGCCTAGTAGACAGATGGGACGACTATCTACTCTCGAGGTGTCACGAGAGTATCTATCTATCTATCTATCTATCTATCTATCTATCTATCTATCTATCTATCTATCTATCTATCTATCTATCTATCTATCTATGTAAAGCTTTATTTTCTCACTAGGAGAGACATGCAATTACAAATAACTCAGAGTGTACAAAAATCATAAAAACGCATTACAATTGCGAACTGAATAAACAAAAGCAGTTAACACAAAATAAAAGAACACTCAAAGTTAACCAAGTCCAAGATACCATACTATAGGTAACAAAAGAGGCAACGCCGATAAAGGAAAGGACATGGATAACAACCGCGAGATGAACTCACGTGTGGCTCAGCCAACCCTACACCAAACAGTGGTGGACACCGCCCCAAAATGAAGAGGGAGGCCTAGTAGACAGATGGGACGACTATCTACTCTCGAGGTGTCACGCAAACAAGGTGATAGAAACCATGTTGAAAATTAGGCTTAACATTATAAATTCATAAAATTAACAGAAAAAATAATGATAGACTTACGTGCCCATCATAAAAGAGTCATAACATTTGAGCGACCCTAGGACCGCAAGAAGAGACAAATCATGTAAATCATAGAAACTGAACTTGAGATATGGCATAAGGGAAGAAACAGATTTATCATAAAAAATGCCTCTGAACGAGACAATGAACGGGAAATGAAAAAGATGCTGCACATTAATATCCAATCTGCGAATGTATTTCAGTATATTGCCGTGAACATCTGGTGAGCCGTATTTCGTCACCTTAGTCAAAAAGGATTCAGCAGCATTGAAGTCATTGCAAATTTGGACATCGATGATAATTGCAGTAGAGCCGAAAACAGCAAGAATGTCCGGTTTCACAAATGATTTACCCGATGGAATCTGCGGTTCAAGTGCGGAAAAGCTTGACTTTTTCTCAACACATTTGAGCAAACGTTTCAGCAAATGGTTGTGCCGTTTCACTCTAGCACCATGAGTACGGAAACATCGCTGAATAATGTGAGGCAACGATTCGCTCGACTGACAGCCAGCTCTGCAGGATGAAGGACCATCACGTAAGCGTCTTTTTATACGAGCCTGTGTAGGGAGGAGATTGTTTCGGAGCTTAAATCCTCTGATGAATAATCGGGGGTATACGCGATCCGGGCACTGAATCCATTTGGAAGATGTAGGGTCACAAGATTTCAAACCAGTGCCATCAACAGAGTCATGTAGCTTCTTGGCCCACGCAGACTTGTGATCCGTTTTCGTCATGACAATTTGTGATCCCACCTTGACTGGACTTCGAGTCATTGTATTTGTCAGGCATGACGAAAGAAAATTGCCGGCCGATTTCACCATAGGTAGAGTGGATGCCAAGAAATTTTCTATCCTCTTTCTTCTCAGTAATGGAATCCAAGAAGATAGACATGGAATTCCAATACCTCCTGATGCAATTGATGCATGAAATACTGCTATAGAGGAATCTTTCGGTAGCCGCATCCACGCACGAATTGAGGATCGAATCATGCGGTCCAAATTTCGCAGGGTGTTCTTAGTGACCAGTCCAACAATCAGCTGATGCAAATACTTCGGCATAAGATAAGTTCTAAGAATTTCAATTCTCTGGTGTGGCTTAAGAGGAGCCGATGAAAGTTCTTGAAGAGCAGAGGAAAATTTAGCCCTGAAAGGAAATCCTGCTATGCCACGGTGGCTGAATTCGATACCAAGATAAGAGAATTGGTCATCAGGTCCAAGAGAACGAATAGGAACACCATCATGAGTGCAAAAGTCAGTAGAGCTCACTACACAACTTTTGATCGGAGCGTTCGAGCGAAGATGTAAACAGAATGATTTCTTCACGTTTAAAGATAAGCCAACCTTTGAGATACCTTCAGCTAGGCCATCAAGTTTTCTTTGCAACATCTCAGGGGAGTCAGCAAAAAGTAACAAGTCATCTGCATAAGCTAAGGACGAAACAAAGGAGGACAGGAAGGATACACCAATAGATGGTATTGCTTTATCGAGAGCGAACTTCATAACCATCAAGAAAATCAAGGGTGACAGCGGATCACCTTGACGAACACCACGTTTTGGATTGATGCTCGAACCACAGACTGAAACACAACAAGAACTATAGAGCCATTTGAGGTATCTAAGCATTGGTGGAGGGAGACCGTGTGAAAGAGCCGAATTTAATATGGATTGGACAGAAACACAATCGAATGCCTTTGATAGATCTAGACATGCAAAAGACAGAGATTTACCTTTTGTTTGAGAGTGACGAAGAATAGCATGTAATAAAGATACCGCTTCCATAACACCATCTCTCCTCTGGAATGCAAACTGAAATTCTGGCAGCTTTATCGAAGATAGTAAGCGTCGAGCAATAACTTTATGAAAAGCTCTCATAAACACGGAGGATACACAAATTGGACGGAAATCAGATGGACTTGTTGGATTCTCGCATTTCGGAACAAAAGAAATCCGACTAGAAGTAAGATTTGCTGGTAGAGATTCAAACAGCAGCAAAAGATTAAAGATAGCTTCACAAATAGTGGGATGGAGTTGAAGAAAAAACTTCGGACAAACTTTATCAGGACCAATAGCAGTTCCAGATAAAGATAACAGGACAGATTTGATTTCAGAATAGGAAATAGGCAACCAGATCTCCCAAAAAATGTTTTCAGGAGGATCCATGGAGATGTTTGTAGAAGTACCTTCTGTTGAAAGGACATTGCACCAGAAGTCAGACATATTATCAGGAAAGCTAGAAAATGCTTTGAATGCTGTGCGCCATTTTCCAGAAATGACTGTGGATGCTGCATCGCCACGTCGTCTCTTCCATAAGCGTTGAATATGGGCATATTGTTTTGAGCGAATCTGTCTTTTGGTTAGCTGTGAAGTTGAATTGTCTGCATTCGCCTTTCGATTTGGGGAAGACCAAGTAATTGGAAACAGATCTTCAAACCATTTGAAAAAGAGTTGAGATGCAGCCATTGTGTTTGAAGAACGAAGTAGGGTATTTATGCTGCTAAAATACTCGAAGTATTGAGCATCAGTAGGAATTTGAGCAATACGATTGATTATATGATCTAATATCTGTTTAGAAGAGTTCTTATCTTCATCGGATGTATATGACACAGTGACAGATGCTTTTGAAGAATCGTTAATATTCTCAATGTTGCTATTTTTTCCGATTCCAACAGCATCTGTATTAATATTGCAAGGAGTGGATGAATTGACCGAAGAACAATTAGGAAAGCCTCTCTCACTTATAAGTTTATTCAATCGACATTTAATGCTTATTTCTGACCTGCCAGAAAAGAAAGGAACGTGATCTTTTATGAATTGCCCAAAGGCAAAGGAGGGATTACTTCGAACTTCTGCAAAGAGGAGATCCCACAAACATGCATCTTCAGAAGCTGTCCATTTAGTGCGGGCAACTTTAGTCACGAGACCGGAGGCAACTGATGCATGATACAGAGATGCGTGGACACGACGCTGATGTATGGAACAACCGGCAACAGTGCCAAAAGATCGATCACACCAGCAACAATCAGCTTTTTGTGCACCATTAACAGTAGAAAGATTAATTCTCTGACTATCCTCTCTTTCTTTATTGGAAAAAGCAACAGAACTCTCGGGTACGGCACTGGCAACATCAGTGATAGAGTTGCTGGCTGGAAGTGGCTGATTTTTACATGAGTTTTTATGCCTAGTAAGACCAGATCTGTTTTTACATGCTTTCAAGCACCAAGGACATTGAAGTTCTACCGACATAGCAAAGTAACTAAATTACAATTGCAACATAAAAGTCTGAAAACAGGTGACCTGCGTGGATAACTGTAGAATGCTATGCTACATGAGAATAAAGTAAACTACATACTTGAAATATCTACATAACTGTACGGACTATAATGCTAAATCTGAACAGATTGAAGTCACAAAGAGATCTCACAAAATCTACCAAAAACATGTCAGAAAATGACCTAAGCGTGAAATGAATAGAAAGCTGACTAAGAACTGGGCTGCATAATAGGGCCAAAACTCACCAAAAAAAGAATAAATCCAATGAATAACTGAAAGCCATCGGCGATTCAACAAATGCTTCAGAAAACGTGACCAACGAGGAACCACCCGAAGGTCGAACGGAGAAAATCGAATGAATAGCTCACAAATCAATCTGCATTATGAATGAGTGCCACAATATGTCCAGTTTTGGAGTCGAAAGATGATGAAACCAACCACACAAAAGAACAATAGTCCGAAGTAATGCAAATGATGCCAAATTAAACAGCTTGAATGCAGGAACACCGAATGAACACCAAATACTACCAAGTAAACTTCCAAAACTAATAACAGCAACAGGAGAGCTGAATGATATCCGACCGTCCAACACGACGTCAGAAAATCTATCTATCTATCTATCTATCTATCTATCTATCTATCTATCTAGGTAAAGCTTTATTTTCTCACTAGGAGAGGCATGCAATTACAAATAACTCAGAGTGTATATACAAAAATCATAAAAACGCATTACAATTGCGAACTGAATAAACAAAAGCAGTTAACACAAAATAAAAGAACACTCAAAGTTAACCAAGTCCAAGATACCATACTATAGGTAACAAAAGAGGCAACGCCGATAAAGGAAAGGACATGGATAACAACCGAGAGATGAACTCACGTGTGGCTCAGCCAACCCCACACCAAACAGTGGTGGACACCGCCCCAAAATGAGGAGGGAGGCCTAGTAGACAGATGGGACGACTATCTACTCTCGAGGTGTCACGCAAACAAGGTGATAGAAACCATGTTGAAAATTAGGCTTAACATTATAAATTCATGACATTAACAGAAAAAAATAATAATAGACTTACATGCCCATCATAAAAGAGTGCCATCATATCTATGTAAAGCTTTATTTTCTCACTAGGAGAGGCATGCAATTACAAATAACTGAGTGTACAAAAATCATAAAACCGCATTACAATTGCGAACTGAATAAACAAAAGCAGTTAACACAAAATAAAAGAACACTCAAAGTTAACCAAGTCCAAGATACCATACTATAGGTAACAAAAGAGGCAACGCCGATAAAGGAAAGGACATGGATAACAACCGCGAGATGAACTCACGTGTGGCTCAGCCAACCCTACACCAAACAGTGGTGGACACCGCCCCAAAATGAAGAGGGAGGCCTAGTAGACAGATGGGACGACTATCTACTCTCGAGGTGTCACGCAAACAAGGTGATAGAAACCATGTTGAAAATTAGGCTTAACATTATAAATTCATAAAATTGACAGAAAAAATAATGATAGACTTACGTGCCCATCATAAAAGAGTCATAACATTTGAGCGACCCTAGGACCGCAAGAAGAGACAAATCATGCAAATCATAAAAACTGAACTTGAGATATGGCATAAGGGAAGAAACAGATTTATCATAAAAAATGCCTCTGAACGAGACAATGAACGGGAAATGAAAAAGATGCTGCACATTAATATCCAATCTGCGAATGTATTTCAGTATATTGCCGTGAACATCTGGTGAGCCGTATTTCGTCACCTTAGTCAAAAATGATTCAGCAGCATTGAAGTCATTGCAAATTTGGACATGGATGATAATTGCAGTAGAGCCGAAAACAGCAAGAATGTCCGGTTTCACAAATGATTTACCCGATGGAATCTGCGGTTCAAGTGCGGAAAAGCTTGACTTTTTCTCAACACATTTGAGCAAACGTTTCAGCAAATGGTTGTGCCGTTTCACTCTAGCACCATGAGTACGGAAACATCGCTGAATAATGTGAGGCAACGATTCGCTCGACTGACAGCCAGCTCTGCAGGATGAAGGACCATCACGTAAGCGTCTTTTTATACGAGCCTGTGTAGGGAGGAGATTGTTTCGGAGCTTAAATCCTCTGATGAATAATCGGGGGTATACGCGATCCGGGCACTGAATCCATTTGGAAGATGTAGGGTCACAAGATTTCAAACCAGTGCCATCAACAGAGTCATGTAGCTTCTTGGCCCACGCAGACTTGTGATCCGTTTCCGTCATGACAATTTGTGATCCCACCTTGACAGGACTTCGAGTCATTGTATTTGTCAGGCATGACGAAAGAAAATTGCCGGCCGATTTCACCATAGGTAGAGTGGATGCCAAGAAATTTTCTATCCTCTTTCTTCTCAATAATGGAATCCAAGAAGATAGACATGGAATTCCAATACCTCCTGATGCAATTGATGCATGAAATACTGCTATAGAGGAATCTTTCGGTAGCCGCATCCACGCACGAATTGAGGATCGAATCATGCGGTCCAAATTTCGCAGGGTGTTCTTAGTGACCAGTCCAACAATCAGCTGATGCAAATACTTCGGCATAAGATAAGTTCTAAGAATTTCAATTCTCTGGTGTGGCTTAAGAGGAGCCGATGAAAGTTCTTGAAGAGCAGAGGAACATTTAGCCCTGAAAGGAAATCCTGCTATGCCACGGTGGCTGAATTCGATACCAAGATAAGAGAATTGGTCATCAGGTCCAAGAGAACGAATAGGAACACCATCATGAGTGCAAAAGTCAGTAGAGCTCACTACACAACTTTTGATCGGAGCGTTCGAGCGAAGATGTAAACAGAATGATTTCTTCACGCTTAAAGATAAGCCAACCTTTGAGATACCTTCAGCTAGGCCATCAAGTTTTCTTTGCAACATCTCAGGGGAGTCAGCAAAAAGTAACAAGTCATCTGCATAAGCTAAGGACGAAACAAAGGAGGACAGGAAGGATACACCAATAGATGGTATTGCTTTATTTTTTGATTATAGATCTATCTATGTAAAGCTTTATTTTCTCACTAGGAGAGGCATGCAATTACAAATAACTCAGAGTGTACAAAAATCATAAAACCGCATTACAATTGCGAACTGAATAAACAAAAGCAGTTAACACAAAATAAAAGAACACTCAAAGTTAACCAAGTCCAAGATACCATACTATAGGTAACAAAAGAGGCAACGCCGATAAAGGAAAGGACATGGATAACAACCGCGAGATGAACTCACGTGTGGCTCAGCCAACCCTACACCAAACAGTGGTGGACACCGCCCCAAAATGAAGAGGGAGGCCTAGTAGACAGATGGGACGACTATCTACTCTCGAGGTGTCACGCAAACAAGGTGATAGAAACCATGTTGAAAATTAGGCTTAACATTATAAATTCATAAAATTAACAGAAAAAATAATGATAGACTTACGTGCCCATCATAAAAGAGTCATAACATTTGAGCGACCCTAGGACCGCAAGAAGAGACAAATCATGCAAATCATAAAAACTGAACTTGAGATATGGCATAAGGGAAGAAACAGATTTATCATAAAAAATGCCTCTGAACGAGACAATGAACGGGAAATGAAAAAGATGCTGCACATTAATATCCAATCTGCGAATGTATTTCAGTATATTGCCGTGAACATCTGGTGAGCCGTATTTCGTCACCTTAGTCAAAAATGATTCAGCAGCATTGAAGTCATTGCAAATTTGGACATGGATGATAATTGCAGTAGAGCCGAAAACAGCAAGAATGTCCGGTTTCACAAATGATTTACCCGATGGAATCTGCGGTTCAAGTGCGGAAAAGCTTGACTTTTTCTCAACACATTTGAGCAAACGTTTCAGCAAATGGTTGTGCCGTTTCACTCTAGCACCATGAGTACGGAAACATCGCTGAATAATGTGAGGCAACGACTCGCTCGACTGACAGCCAGCTCTGCAGGATGAAGGACCATCACGTAAGCGTCTTTTTATACGAGCCTGTGTAGGGAGGAGATTGTTTCGGAGCTTAAATCCTCTGATGAATAATCGGGGGTATACGCGATCCGGGCACTGAATCCATTTGGAAGATGTAGGGTCACAAGATTTCAAACCAGTGCCATCAACAGAGTCATGTAGCTTCTTGGCCCACGCAGACTTGTGATCCGTTTCCGTCATGACAATTTGTGATCCCACCTTGACAGGACTTCGAGTCATTGTATTTGTCAGGCATGACGAAAGAAAATTGCCGGCCGATTTCACCATAGGTAGAGTGGATGCCAAGAAATTTTCTATCCTCTTTCTTCTCAATAATGGAATCCAAGAAGATAGACATGGAATTCCAATACCTCCTGATGCAATTGATGCATGAAATACTGCTATAGAGGAATCTTTCGGTAGCCGCATCCACGCACGAATTGAGGATCGAATCATGCGGTCCAAATTTCGCAGGGTGTTCTTAGTGACCAGTCCAACAATCAGCTGATGCAAATACTTCGGCATAAGATAAGTTCTAAGAATTTCAATTCTCTGGTGTGGCTTAAGAGGAGCCGATGAAAGTTCTTGAAGAGCAGAGGAAAATTTAGCCCTGAAAGGAAATCCTGCTATGCCACGGTGGCTGAATTCGATACCAAGATAAGAGAATTGGTCATCAGGTCCAAGAGAACGAATAGGAACACCATCATGAGTGCAAAAGTCAGTAGAGCTCACTACACAACTTTTGATCGGAGCGTTCGAGCGAAGATGTAAACAGAATGATTTCTTCACGCTTAAAGATAAGCCAACCTTTGAGATACCTTCAGCTAGGCCATCAAGTTTTCTTTGCAACATCTCAGGGGAGTCAGCAAAAAGTAACAAGTCATCTGCATAAGCTAAGGACGAAACAAAGGAGGACAGGAAGGATACACCAATAGATGGTATTGCTTTATTTTTTGAGTATAGATCTATCTATGTAAAGCTTTATTTTCTCACTAGGAGAGGCATGCAATTACAAATAACTCAGAGTGTACAAAAATCATAAAACCGCATTACAATTGCGAACTGAATAAACAAAAGCAGTTAACACAAAATAAAAGAACACTCAAAGTTAACCAAGTCCAAGATACCATACTATAGGTAACAAAAGAGGCAACGCCGATAAAGGAAAGGACATGGATAACAACCGCGAGATGAACTCACGTGTGGCTCAGCCAACCCTACACCAAACAGTGGTGGACACCGCCCCAAAATGAAGAGGGAGGCCTAGTAGACAGATGGGACGACTATCTACTCTCGAGGTGTCACGCAAACAAGGTGATAGAAACCATGTTGAAAATTAGGCTTAACATTATAAATTCATAAAATTAACAGAAAAAATAATGATAGACTTACGTGCCCATCATAAAAGAGTCATAACATTTGAGCGACCCTAGGACCGCAAGACGAGACAAATCATGCAAATCATAAAAACTGAACTTGAGATATGGCATAAGGGAAGAAACAGATTTATCATAAAAAATGCCTCTGAACGAGACAATGAACGGGAAATGAAAAAGATGCTGCACATTAATATCCAATCTGCGAATGTATTTCAGTATATTGCCGTGAACATCTGGTGAGCCGTATTTCGTCACCTTAGTCAAAAATGATTCAGCAGCATTGAAGTCATTGCAAATTTGGACATGGATGATAATTGCAGTAGAGCCGAAAACAGCAAGAATGTCCGGTTTCACAAATGATTTACCCGATGGAATCTGCGGTTCAAGTGCGGAAAAGCTTGACTTTTTCTCAACACATTTGAGCAAACGTTTCAGCAAATGGTTGTGCCGTTTCACTCTAGCACCATGAGTACGGAAACATCGCTGAATAATGTGAGGCAACGATTCGCTCGACTGACAGCCAGCTCTGCAGGATGAAGGACCATCACGTAAGCGTCTTTTTATACGAGCCTGTGTAGGGAGGAGATTGTTTCGGAGCTTAAATCCTCTGATGAATAATCGGGGGTATACGCGATCCGGGCACTGAATCCATTTGGAAGATGTAGGGTCACAA
Organism: Prostheceraeus crozeri; assembly: GCA_907163375.1. NCBI lineage: Eukaryota > Metazoa > Platyhelminthes > Polycladida > Euryleptidae > Prostheceraeus > Prostheceraeus crozeri. The sequence continues at coordinate 157,396 of CAJQUW010011326.1, read as the reverse complement.
GATTTCAAACCAGTGCCATCAACAGAGTCATGTAGCTTCTTGGCCCACGCAGACTTGTGATCCGTTTTCGTCATGACAATTTGTGATCCCACCTTGACTGGACTTCGAGTCATTGTATTTGTCAGGCATGACGAAAGAAAATTGCCGGCCGATTTCACCATAGGTAGAGTGGATGCCAAGAAATTTTCTATCCTCTTTCTTCTCAATAATGGAATCCAAGAAGAAAGACATGGAATTCCAATACCTCCTGATGCAATTGATGCATGAAATACTGCTATAGAGGAATCTTTCGGTAGCCGCATCCACGCACGAATTGAGGATCGAATCATGCGGTCCAAATTTCGCAGGGTGTTCTTAGTGACCAGTCCAACAATCAGCTGATGCAAATACTTCGGCATAAGATAAGTTCTAAGAATTTCAATTCTCTGGTGTGGCTTAAGAGGAGCCGATGAAAGTTCTTGAAGAGCAGAGGAAAATTTAGCCCTGAAAGGAAATCCTGCTATGCCACGGTGGCTGAATTCGATACCAAGATAAGAGAATTGGTCATCAGGTCCAAGAGAACGAATAGGAACACCATCATGAGTGCAAAAGTCAGTAGAGCTCACTACACAACTTTTGATCGGAGCGTTCGAGCGAAGATGTAAACAGAATGATTTCTTCACGTTTAAAGATAAGCCAACCTTTGAGATACCTTCAGCTAGGCCATCAAGTTTTCTTTGCAACATCTCTGGGGAGTCAGCAAAAAGTAGCAAGTCATCTGCATAAGCTAAGGACGAAACAATGGAGGACAGGAAGGATACACCAATAGATGGTATTGCTTTATCGAGAGCGAACTTCATAACCATCAAGAAAATCAAAGGTGACAGCGGATCACCTTGACGAACACCACGTTTTGGATTGATGCTCGAACCACAGACTGAAACACAACAAGAACTATAGAGCCATTTGAGGTATCTAAGCATTGGTGGAGGGAGACCGTGTGAAAGAGCCGAATTTAATATGGATTGGACAGAAACACAATCGAATGCCTTTGATAGATCTAGACATGCAAAAGACAGAGATTTACCTTTTGTTTGAGAGTGACGAAGAATAGCATGTAATAAAGATACCGCTTCCATAACACCATCTCTCCTCTGGAATGCAAACTGAAATTCTGGCAGCTTTATCGAAGATAGTAAGCGTCGAGCAATAACTTTATGAAAAGCTCTCATAAACACGGAGGATACACAAATTGGACGGAAATCAGATGGACTTGTTGGATTCTCGCATTTCGGAACAAAAGAAATCCGACTAGAAGTAAGATTTGCTGGTAGAGATTCAAACAGCAGCAAAAGATTAAAGATAGCTTCACAAATAGTGGGATGGAGTTGAAGAAAAAACTTCGGACAAACTTTATCAGGACCAATAGCAGTTCCAGATAAAGATAACAGGACAGATTTGATTTCAGAATAGGAAATAGGCGACCAGATCTCCCAAAAAATGTTTTCAGGAGGATCCATGGAGATGTTTGTAGAAGTACCTTCTGTTGAAAGGACATTGCACCAGAAGTCAGACATATTATCAGGAAAGCTAGAAAATGCTTTGAATGCTGTGCGCCATTTTCCAGAAATGACTGTGGATGCTGCATCGCCACGTCGTCTCTTCCATAAGCGTTGAATATGGGCATATTGTTTTGAGCGAATCTGTCTTTTGGTTAGCTGTGAAGTTGAATTGTCTGCATTCGCCTTTCGATTTGGGGAAGACCAAGTAATTGGAAACAGATCTTCAAACCATTTGAAAAAGAGTTGAGATGCAGCCATTGTGTTTGAAGAACGAAGTAGCGTATTTATGCTGCTAAAATACTCGAAGTATTGAGCATCAGTAGGAATTTGAGCAATACGATTGATTATATGATCTAATATCTGTTTAGAAGAGTTCTTATCTTCATCGGATGTATATGATACAGTGACAGATGCTTTTGAAGAATCGTTAATATTCTCAATGTTGCTATTTTTTCCGATTCCAACAGCATCTGTATTAATATTGCAAGGAGTGGATGAATTGACCGAAGAACAATTAGGAAAGCCTCTCTCACTTATAAGTTTATTCAATCGACATTTAATGCTTATTTCTGACCTGCCAGAAAAGAAAGGAACGTGATCTTTTATGAATTGCCCAAAGGCAAAGGAGGGATTACTTCGAACTTCTGCAAAGAGGAGATCCCACAAACATGCATCTTCAGAAGCTGTCCATTTAGTGCGGGCAACTTTAGTCACGAGACCGGAGGCAACTGATGCATGATACAGAGATGCGTGGACACGACGCTGATGTATGGAACAACCGGCAACAGTGCCAAAAGATCGATCACACCAGCAACAATCAGCTTTTTGTGCACCATTAACAGTAGAAAGATTAATTCTCTGACTATCCTCTCTTTCTTCATTGGAAAAAGCAACAGAACTCTCGGGTACGGCACTGGCAACATCAGTGACAGAGTTGCTGGCTGGAAGTGGCTGATTTTTACATGAGTTTTTATGCCTAGTAAGACCAGATCTGTTTTTACATGCTTTCAAGCACCAAGGACATTGAAGTTCTACCGACATAGCAAAGTAACTAAATTACAATTGCAACATAAAAGTCTGAAAACAGGTGACCTGCGTGGATAACTGTAGAATGCTATGCTACATGAGAATAAAGTAAACTACATACTTGAAATATCTACATAACTGTACGGACTATAATGCTAAATCTGAACAGATTGAAGTCACAAAGAGATCTCACAAAATCTACCAAAAACATGTCAGAAAATGACCTAAGCGTGAAATGAATAGAAAGCTGACTAAGAACTGGGCTGCATAATAGGGCCAAAAACTCACCAAAAAAAGAATAAATCCAATGAATAACTGAAAGCCATCGGCGATTCAACAAATGCGTTAGAAAACGTGACCAACGAGGAACCACCCGAAGGTCGAACGGAGAAAATCGAATGAATAGCTCACAAATCAATCTGCATTATGAATGAGTGCCACAATATGTCCAGTTTTGGAGTCGAAAGATGATGAAACCAACCACACAAAAGAACAATAGTCCGAAGTAATGCAAATGATGCCAAATTAAACAGCTTGAATGCAGGAACACCGAATGAACACCAAATACTACCAAGTAAACTTCCAAAACTAATAACAGCAACAGGAGAGCTGAATGATATCCGACCGTCCAACACGACGTCAGAAAAAAATATCTATCTCTCTATCTATCTATCTCTCTATCTAGGTAAAGCTTTATTTTCTCACTAGGAGAGGCATGCAATTACAAATAACTCAGAGTGTACAAAAATCATAAAACCGCATTACAATTGCGAACTGAATAAACAAAAGCAGTTAACACAAAATAAAAGAACACTCAAAGTTAACCAAGTCCAAGATACCATACTATAGGTAACAAAAGAGGCAACGCCGATAAAGGAAAGGACATGGATAACAACCGCGAGATGAACTCACGTGTGGCTCAGCCAACCCTACACCAAACAGTGGTGGACACCGCCCCAAAATGAAGAGGGAGGCCTAGTAGACAGATGGGACGACTATCTACTCTCGAGGTGTCACGCAAACAAGGTGATAGAAACCATGTTGAAAATTAGGCTTAACATTATAAATTCATAAAATTAACAGAAAAAATAATGATAGACTTACGTGCCCATCATAAAAGAGTCATAACATTTGAGCGACCCTAGGACCGCAAGAAGAGACAAATCATGCAAATCATAGAAACTGAACTTGAGATATGGCATAAGGGAAGAAACAGATTTATCATAAAAAATGCCTCTGAACGAGACAATGAACGGGAAATGAAAAAGATGCTGCACATTAATATCCAATCTGCGAATGTATTTCAGTATATTGCCGTGAACATCTGGTGAGCCGTATTTCGTCACCTTAGTCAAAAAGGATTCAGCAGCATTGAAGTCATTGCAAATTTGGACATGGATGATAATTGCAGTAGAGCCGAAAACAGCAAGAATGTCCGGTTTCACAAATGATTTACCCGATGGAATCTGCGGTTCAAGTGCGGAAAAGCTTGACTTTTTCTCAACACATTTGAGCAAACGTTTCAGCAAATGGTTGTGCCGTTTCACTCTAGCACCATGAGTACGGAAACATCGCTGAATAATGTGAGGCAACGATTCGCTCGACTGACAGCCAGCTCTGCAGGATGAAGGACCATCACGTAAGCGTCTTTTTATACGAGCCTGTGTAGGGAGGAGATTGTTTCGGAGCTTAAATCCTCTGATGAATAATCGGGGGTATACGCGATCCGGGCACTGAATCCATTTGGAAGATGTAGGGTCACAAGATTTCAAACCAGTGCCATCAACAGAGTCATGTAGCTTCTTGGCCCACGCAGACTTGTGATCCGTTTTCGTCATGACAATTTGTGATCCCACCTTGACTGGACTTCGAGTCATTGTATTTGTCAGGCATGACGAAAGAAAATTGCCGGCCGATTTCACCATAGGTAGAGTGGATGCCAAGAAATTTTCTATCCTCTTTCTTCTCAGTAATGGAATCCAAGAAGATAGACATGGAATTCCAATACCTCCTGATGCAATTGATGCATGAAATACTGCTATAGAGGAATCTTTCGGTAGCCGCATCCACGCACGAATTGAGGATCGAATCATGCGGTCCAAATTTCGCAGGGTGTTCTTAGTGACCAGTCCAACAATCAGCTGATGCAAATACTTCGGCATAAGATAAGTTCTAAGAATTTCAATTCTCTGGTGTGGCTTAAGAGGAGCCGATGAAAGTTCTTGAAGAGCAGAGGAAAATTTAGCCCTGAAAGGAAATCCTGCTATGCCACGGTGGCTGAATTCGATACCAAGATAAGAGAATTGGTCATCAGGTCCAAGAGAACGAATAGGAACACCATCATGAGTGCAAAAGTCAGTAGAGCTCACTACACAACTTTTGATCGGAGCGTTCGAGCGAAGATGTAAACAGAATGATTTCTTCACGTTTAAAGATAAGCCAACCTTTGAGATACCTTCAGCTAGGCCATCAAGTTTTCTTTGCAACATCTCTGGGGAGTCAGCAAAAAGTAACAAGTCATCTGCATAAGCTAAGGACGAAACAAAGGAGGACAGGAAGGATACACCAATAGATGGTATTGCTTTATCGAGAGCGAACTTCATAACCATCAAGAAAATCAAGGGTGACAGCGGATCACCTTGACGAACACCACGTTTTGGATTGATGCTCGAACCACAGACTGAAACACAACAAGAACTATAGAGCCATTTGAGGTATCTAAACATTGGTGGAGGGAGACCGTGTGAAAGAGCCGAATTTAATATGGATTGGACAGAAACACAATCGAATGCCTTTGATAGATCTAGACATGCAAAAGACAGAGATTTACCTTTTGTTTGAGAGTGACGAAGAATAGCATGTAATAAAGATACCGCTTCCATAACACCATCTCTCCTCTGGAATGCAAACTGAAATTCTGGCAGCTTTATCGAAGATAGTAAGCGTCGAGCAATAACTTTATGAAAAGCTCTCATAAACACGGAGGATACACAAATTGGACGGAAATCAGATGGACTTGTTGGATTCTCGCATTTCGGAACAAAAGAAATCCGACTAGAAGTAAGATTTGCTGGTAGAGATTCAAACAGCAGCAAAAGATTAAAGATAGCTTCACAAATAGTGGGATGGAGTTGAAGAAAAAACTTCGGACAAACTTTATCAGGACCAACAGCAGTTCCAGATAAAGATAACAGGACAGATTTGATTTCAGAATAGGAAATAGGCGACCAGATCTCCCAAAAAATGTTTTCAGGAGGATCCATGGAGATGTTTGCAGAAGTACCTTCTGTTGAAAGGACATTGCACCAGAAATCAGACATATTATCAGGAAAGCTAGAAAATGCTTTGAATGCTGTGCGCCATTTTCCAGAAATAACTGTGGATGCTGCATCGCCACGTCTTCTCTTCCATAAGCGTTGAATATGGGCATATTGTTTTGAGCGAATCTGTCTTTTGGATAGCTGTGAAGTTGAATTGTCTGCATTCGCCTTTCGATTTGGGGAAGACCAAGTAATTGGAAACAGATCTTCAAACCATTTGAAAAAGAGTTGAGATGCAGCCATTGTGTTTGAAGAACGAAGTAGCGTATTTATGCTGCTAAAATACTCGAAGTATTGAGCATCAGTAGGAATTTGAGCAATACGATTGATTATATGATCTAATATCTGTTTAGAAGAGTTCTTATCTTCATCGGATGTATATGACACAGTGACAGATGCTTTTGAAGAATCGTTAATATTCTCAATGTTGCTATTTTTTCCGATTCCAACAGCATCTGTATTAATATTGCAAGGAGTGGATGAATTGACCGAAGAACAATTAGGAAAGCCTCTCTCACTTATAAGTTTATTCAATCGACATTTAATGCTTATTTCTGACCTGCCAGAAAAGAAAGGAACGTGATCTTTTATGAATTGCCCAAAGGCAAAGGAGGGATTACTTCGAACTTCTGCAAAGAGGAGATCCCACAAACATGCATCTTCAGAAGCTGTCCATTTAGTGCGGGCAACTTTAGTCACGAGACCGGAGGCAACTGATGCATGATACAGAGATGCGTGGACACGACGCTGATGTATGGAACAACCGGCAACAGTGCCAAAAGATCGATCACACCAGCAACAATCAGCTTTTTGTGCACCATTAACAGTAGAAATATTAATTCTCTGACTATCCTCTCTTTCTTTATTGGAAAAAGCAACAGAACTCTCGGGTACGGCACTGGCAACATCAGTGACAGAGTTGCTGGCTGGAAGGGGCTGATTTTTACATGAGGTTTTATGCCTAGTAAGACCAGATCTGTTTTTACATGCTTTCAAGCACCAAGGACATTGAAGTTCTACCGACATAGCAAAGTAACTAAATTACAATTGCAACATAAAAGTCTGAAAACAGGTGACCTGCGTGGATAACTGTAGAATGCTATGCTACATGAGAATAAAGTAAACTACATACTTGAAATATCTACATAACTGTACGGACTATAATGCTAAATCTAAACAGATTGAAGTCACAAAGAGATCTCACCAAATCTACCAAAAACATGTCAGAAAATGACCTAAGCGTGAAATGAATAGAAAGCTGACTAAGAACTGGGCTGCATAATAGGGCCAAAACTCACCAAAAAAAGAATAAATCCAATGAATAACTGAAAGCCATCGGCGATTCAACAAATGCGTCAGAAAACGTGACCAACGAGGAACCACCCGAAGGTCGAACGGAGAAAATCGAATGAATAGCTCACAAATCAATCTGCATTATGAATGAGTGCCACAATATGTCCAGTTTTGGAGTCGAAAGATGATGAAACCAACCACACAAAAGAACAATAGTCCGAAGTAATGCAAATGATGCCAAATTAAACAGCTTGAATGCAGGAACCCCGAATGAACACCAAATACTACCAAGTAAACTTCCAAAACTAATAACAGCAACAGGAGAGCTGAATGGTATCCGACCGTCCAACACGACGTCAGAGTGTTCTATCTATCTATCTATCTATCTATCTATCTATCTATCTATCTATCTATCTATCTATCTATCTATCTATCTATCTATCTATCTATCTCTCTCTCTCTCTCTCTCTCTCTCTCAAGAACTCAAGAACTCAAGAAAGTTTATTGACCAATTTGGTACAAACATGAAATGTGGATGATTACATGCATAATTTTACATACTATCGATGATGGAGATGAAGGTGCTAAGTACATAGATGGTGTGGTGAATACAGATACAGAGATGATGAAAGCGGCAACAGCAGCAACAGAGAGTTTTGAGATGAATACGGTCTGAAATCACTGAGTTCGTTATGATATTTACATTGTGCATTTTATGATGAATTTTATCAGAATATTTACAGATGGAAAAATTGCTATGTAAACATTTAACTTCTTGAAATGACATCTGAGCATGGTAATGAGCATAATCTATGTACAAGTGCATGAATCATAACGTCATAAAGTCAGTATGCATGAATGTGATTAGGTAAGGAATAATGATTAGGAACACATGTCATAGATAAATGAGGAGAGGAGACAAATCATTCACTTTCATAGTATAGCAAACATGCAATAATCATGATGATATACACGTATATGCAAATGAATAGGAGCATCAATTTTATTAAATTTATTAATAGTGTATTTTATTTAGCAATCACACTTGATCACAGCAGATTATCTAACCCTATTATTTGATCGGAGGTGCGGTTTAGTAATCATAGTATAATTGCATACAAAGTTAGCGTAGTTAAGCGCAATGCGCCCCATCAGCCACGAAAACATATCCCCAACCAACAATCTCTCTCTCTATCTCTCTCTCTCTCTCTCTCTATCACTATCTCTCTCTCTCTCTATCTATCTATTTCTATCTCTCTCTATCTCTCAATCTCTCTCTCAAAATTCAAAATTCAATGGGTTTTATTTTCATAAGGAAAAATACCCTGAAGAGTACAAATAAAGGGTGACATCTTAACTGATGAGCATATACAAAGAATGTCTGATGAGATCAAATGTTAGTTGAGGTAAGGTACACACAGATGATGAATACATACAGATGATGAATTATACAGATGATGATAATCAGATGAACGTGCATGTACATGAGATCGGTCAGTTTGGCGTGGCAACGGCAGAGCAGTTAATGTGAGGGAGAGGAGACGCATATTCGGAAGTGATTAAACATTCATGTCGAGAATATCTTCAACATTGATGGAAATATTATATTATCATATTGATAGATCATATAGAGTACATTATCAACCAAGTTTACAGCAGTCAAAAGCAACACGCTTTATTAAGTTTGGAGATCAGTCAATGGAAATAACATGGCATATATGAATTTAAAGAAGTCAATCAAGAGAGTTTATGCATCGATATACTATGTATGCTAAATTCATTCTCACCTGTAAATGTAATTTGAAAGATTGAGAATTGAGTGATACGCTGATTTTGACCGATCTCCGTCGTTTAGTTAGTCAAGCAAACATTGAACTGTTTATTCATTTGGCAGTTTGTGTCTTTTATCGCTTTGAGCATTAATCATTTCACTGGTTCCGCGCGTTGCTGCGATTTGGCATACCTTACGACTGATAGAAATCAATCAATGAAGATATGTCTACTCTAATTGCGAGGACATTGTTAGTCGAACACATACTGATTTGATATGGGTGCTTCTTGCTGTTATCTATTGACTTTTGATGTCGAAAATTCTTTGTATCGATTGCTAGGTTAGATATCTATTGCATTCGGAAATGAGGTTACAAAAAAGGCATTAGAATCAACCATTGTCATCGATCATGGATATCTATGCTTTTGTTTCATCATTGTCTTCGGCTATATAATTTTTATGTTAACAGTTTTAGACCTTTCTGATCTCAATAGACCAATCAATGATGTCTTTGCTATCAGCAGTGCATAATTAATCTCTCTTCGTTGACTGATTTAATAAATTTTGCTACTGACTTTATTCTACTACCGAGATTGGTGTCAAAGATGCCGTAAAATTCTGCTCTACGGATATCTATGAATTCTGGAGTAGTAAGTAAAACTCCACTTCTGGATAGCGCAAGATGGCCGCCGTCGCTGACGTCCCCCCCCCTCTGGAACGGCAGAGTCTCGTGGTCGGCCGCCGTGGTGCTTTGAGTCTGACGTCCCCCCCCCTCTGGAACGACAGAGTGTCGTGGTGTACCGGCCAAGTGAGTCCGCAAGGTTCGCTGACGTCCCCCCCCCCTGGCCGGCCGTCGTATAGCGCGCGGTGATGTGCTGTCGAGGTTGGCGTGGTGTGCCGGCCAGGTTGGCGTGGTGTGCCGGCCAGGTTGGGAGGGTGGACTGTTGTAGCTCACCTGAAAAAATCCTAAGTGTCAGAGTGGCTGTGTATGGGTAAAATTTTGAAAATTTTCCAAAGTGTGGAATTTCGACCTGGGACCGTCACCAAAACATTTTTCATCAAATTTCACTGACCTCCCCCCCCCCGACAGCAATCTTCTAACTTTGGTTCTAGTGAACGGATTTTGTCTTACAGCTACTCGTTTGAAAGAGGAGAAATAACTGCTCGACGACATTTTCGCCGCGAGTCAATCGCACCAACCGTTCAAAAGTTAGATCTGTTACAAGATTTTAGTTCGGAGCTCACCTGAAAAAATCCTAAGTGTCAGAGTGGCTGCGTATGGGTAAAATTTTGAAAATTTTCCAAAGTGTGGAATTTCGACCTGGGACCTTTACCAAACCATTTTTCATCAAATTTCTCCGATCGAGGGGGGGAGGTCAGTGAAATTTGATGAAAAATGTTTTGGTAAAGGTTCCAGGTCGAAATTCGGAAGTTCTAAATTTTTCAAAATTTTCACCACACTGGAGCTCTCACACTTAGGAATTTTTTCACTTGTGGCATGTTACATGGACATGTGCTGCCGGACCAACTTCCCGTGGTCATATGAGAATGGTTCAGGTGTCATATGATAGAGAATGAATGATGAGACGAATCGTTTGCAACAAACCGCATGTCGCTACGATGAATACTTTCGGAGATAGAGCCATTTTAAGTTTTCTTCCGAGCATATATAAACCCCCGACAACGTAAGTCTGATCACTTCATCGAAAGACGAGGTAAGCGACGGTCGTCGCTCTGAGCTCCCGATATCGGGTGTTTCAAAGGACTCTATCTTTTGAAGTAGGCAAGCTATCTTCTTACTTCAAAGTTTGTATGATAGAGTTTGATAGTGTCTTTAGTACTGATAAAATTTTTTAAAAGTAGTATGAGTAGTAAAATGCGGAATTTTTTAAAAATTCTTAATTTTCAGTTTTTTCAAAGTTTTAACATGTAGACTAAGGTTTTCAAGTATGCTGAGTTCAAATCTGCTATCAGATTTGAAAGTTAACTATGTCTAAGGCAGCTTTGAGGGGTTAGATTCCAGCTACTGATTAGTACTTTTGACTCGGCGTTCCTGTTACCACTTCGGGGCAGTGACAATGATGTCTTCAGCTGTAAATAGCGGGTATCGGGGAAGATCTCTCACTTCCCTAGTGATCAGTACAAGGCCTTCGGGCTGTCGACGGGATCGAGTGCCACTCACTACACTCAAATCTATCATTCCTCACTAAGTGTAATGCTTTAGGAATATGACTGTACTACATGATTCCAAACTTATACAAATTTCATTATCTTACAGCTAACGATAAAATCAGGCATGGCTAATGATAAGAACAGAAAATATCATATCAAAATGTGTGTGTGCGGTCGAATAAATCGCAGTGCGGACGCCAAGGCGCATGTCAAGAAGGCGGGCACCGGCCACATGATTATCTTGAATAGGGTTGCGTGTGTGAAGTGTAGAGTGCTGAAGGGTGATGAGGATGAGGCGCGTTTCTACAGAGTGCATGCTGACTGTAGTGGTGGTTTAGTGAGTGACTTGAGATTTACGCAGTTGATTGTGGAAGAGAGGGAGCGAATGTTGGCGATCGAGCGAGAGGGTAAGGTTGAGAATGTTGTTGAGAATGATGAGTTGGCGAGAGCGGTTGCGTCGTTGGAGGCTGAGATTGAGCGAAAGAGAGTGCTTGAGAGTGATGATGAGGATGATGTGGATTTAGATAGGGAGCGTGTGAGGAAGCGTGTGAGGAAGTTGAGCTCTTCGTCGTCGGAGGTGTCAAACATTGTCATCACCGACCCCCCGAAGAGCTCATCTTCCCCAAAAGTGAAGAGTGGTGGGATTCGTGTGCAGTCGGCGAGGTGGTTGAAGGATGAAGAGAAGAGGCATGTTTCGCAGCAGATGGCGCATGATTTGTTGGTGAATAAGTATGAGAGTTTGAAGAAAGTGAAGGATGAAGTTGCGAAGGAGTTGGATGAGTTGAAAAAGAAGGAACTGAAGTCGAAGGAGGTAGCGGATGAGAATATTAGAATGAGGCGTAGAGTGACTGATTTGAAGAATAAGACGCGAGAGTTGGAAGAGAAGAATGATGACTGTGAGAAGAGGGCGAGTGCTGCGGAGAGAAGAATGAGAGATGCAGAAGCGAAGTTTGAGGAGATGATGAAGGAGATGAGTGTGTTGAGAGCGAGGAATGTTGAGTTGGAGAGGACTGTGGCTCGGCGGGGTGATGAGAGGCAGGCGTATGAGAAGTTGGAGCGCATGAGGGATGAGTGGGAACGTGTGAATGAGGATCGTTTGTTTGAATTTCACATCCCTATTCGGGATAATGATTTGGCCGGCGAAGTACTCGTCAATCAAAATCTGGACGAGTCAATAATTTGTTATAACGGCCATCCGACCAAAAAATGCCTACATGCCAGCCTAAGAATGCGCGGTCACTTACATAAATTCTCGATTCGGAAGCGCGCGAGACTGCCAAAGGATGGCTAACTTGGTAAGTGAAAAGTAAATAAGATAGTATATCCTATTCTAATACATATCATTTTCATTGCAGATCTTTGCCCGCCTTCACCACCCCATCACGACACTCCCGAGAACGAACCATCGGCTCTCTTAGGGGCCACCTAGGGGCAAGACATGATAGAACCTCCACGCGGCAATCCGATGACAGCAACTGCTGTCAATCCAACGAAATGGCGCTACATTCCACTTTTTAGCCATGTACCAGTTAGTGTGGAAGTCGACAGTGCTACCAAAGAGAGAGTCAAAGACTCTCTCAGTAGAATTGGTAGGGTGTAAGATGACGTTACTCCCGAGAACGAACCATCGGCTCTCTTAAGGGCCACCATGGGGCAACATTTGATAGAACCTCACCGCGGTTTGCCCTGGGCAGTCTTCGGACTGGCGAATACTATCATTAAGTTGAATCTGCTATCAGTCAACTTGAACGTTATGCAGTCGATTGCTATCCCTGAAGCATTCTGATTCGCTGTTGAGCAATTCATTGTTGAAAACCCTATATAAGCCAGAAGATTGTAGCGCTTCTCATTCAATTTGAAGTCACGATAGAAGCGACATCTGCCAACAACATTCCCGTTTTCATCGATGAAGACAACGTCATTCCCGAGTTCGTCATCCTCGACGAGTGGGATGAAGAGGATGATAAGAAGGGGAAGATCAAGAAGATCATTTGGACGGATGAGGTGTGGACTCCGAATACCACTCGCATCCGAAAGGTGCCAGATGCACCAGTACGACCTCGGCGTTATAGGGTCTATGAGAACCCAACCGTCATACCCATTGACTATTCCAGCCAATAGTCAACTTAAATTCACACCCCCGAGAACGAACCATCGGCTCTCTTAAGGGCCACCATGGGGCAAGACATGATAGAACCTCCACGCGGTTTGCCCTGGGCAGTCTTCGGACTGGCGAATACTATCATTAAGTTGAATCTGCTATCAGTCAACTTGAACGTTGCAAATGAAGTTCGGTGTAATACTTCCTTTCGACGGGCGTTCCTGTAAAGGGCGGCGGTGAAACCCGTAGCTATGTATACCGCAAGGGACATTCGGCAATGGTCAATCTTGTTAAACCTCTCTGCGTCATGTTTGCAAGTGATTGCCTCTGTCTCAACGTAGTATGCATTCGCGTCAGGGCGACATTTAGCCAACTGTCGAAGGTTGCCTAAAACTTTCCATTGCATACGTTATGAGAACCATGAGTTCTACCTGTCTCTATCAATGAGACGAATTGATGAATGGAATGAAATAGGAGGACACTCACGCGCCACACGCAACATAACACACTTCTCTCTTCCGTAGTCTAACAAGCTCTTTACACATGGATCGCAGTCGATTGCTATCCCTGCATCATAAGTGTAAGCTATCTTAATTTTATTTGACACTATTTCATCTATCATCATCGTCCATATGAAATGTTATAAGAATTGCAAGTTAAACTAAGTGTGCTACTATTTCCAAATGAAAAAGTATACATGCTTAAATCATCCACTGAAGCCCCATTCAAGTAAGTCAGTATGAAAGCAAAGATAATACGAAATAAAAATTTATTATGGCATGTATTTCAAAAGGTCTTCATCGTCAATATCGTCCCAGAGTCTGGCTTCACATAGATAACAAAAACAGTTCACTTGCTTTAATCGTTCTTCCACTGCGAGCCTCACTTTGTCAATATACTCCAACTCCGCCATAGTTCGTGGCTGGGAGTTAGGGGTGCACCACTCCCATAATTGGTGGAGGAACTTGGTGCTGGTGATCTCCATCACATCGTCAGTATCGTACTGGAGATACTTCCACCTCACGCCTGTTAAGTCGGGACACTCCTTCTCACATACACTCTCTTCGTTGTCCGCTGGTAATGACACCTTCTCTACCTTCGTTGGAGCGTTTGGTGTTGAGGATGGAGAAGAGAAATTTGTGTTTGGTGTTGTCGGAGGGCTTGTCATGTTGACTGTGAATAATAACTTTGAAATGTTTTCTAATTCTTAAGTATCAACAAGCAAACAATCAGAATGAACAGCCAATGAATGATGAATACGAAAGTATATATGTGAAGTGACATTCGTGTCATTTCAATCTGTCTTTGTGACATATAAGTTAAGTGTTCTCTGACGAATTCTATATTTGAGGCGTACAAGTAAACTGCTCTCTCGTGAATTCCAAATTTGAGTGAAGTCTCTATCTTGTTGAAGTATCAACCTTAAACTCGATTTCGTTGAAATGGTAAGTTGAAAATTTCTTCACTCATCTCCCTCAAACGTGTGGCTAATAGCATTTTCCTCAATTTCAGGCATCAACTTCATCACCAACGCCCTCCCTTCTCGAGGAAAGTTTAGAGTTGTTGAGTCAAAGTAGGTTGTAACAATACACTGAGACTTGAACAGAGATGATAGAATGATTTCTCTTTCAGGTGATGTGAGTTCCAGCTCAGGACTCTCGCGACAGGGCAACGAGTGGGAATGTGCCGACTGCGGACATATGTTTACAAGGAAGCACAGTCTCCTTCGACACATCAAACAACATGTGTGTCAACGCAAAGCGGCGTCAATCTCCGGAGGTGAAGTTGATTCTGACGATGACATCTCCTTTCCTTGCGATTTGTGCCCTCTTTCTTTTGATAGTCACTTTCAGCGATCTTCGCACAGACTTCAACACACGTATGCAAATGATCACTACACCAACGGTACCTCTACCATCTCCCTCATTAATGTTTCACATAATAATTTAGTACGCGACTACTGCATGAAGTCCAATACTCAAATAGTAGATTTTCCTGAGTGGCTCCTTCAAAATTCTAATATTATCGAAGCGCTCTTCAACAATTTAGACAATTTTAGAATGAAGGCGCTCATCTACCTTAAACTAAAATATATTAAGATAGATTTTCAAACGGGTCAAGTGACGGAGAGAATACAGTTTCATGTTCCTTCCTCTTCCGCAACCGAAGTTGTAGACTGCGAGTCTTGGCTAAATTTTCACATTCAATGTTTAAAATCAAATTCAGATAAATTCAATCAACGCGACAGCGCTCTCATTTTTGATGGTGTGGACTCAGCCATATTCAAAATTTCACTATTAGAAAGTCATGCAGCTCGAGGTACATTTAAACTACCAAAAACGTTGTATAATAAGAAAGCTGTCATCAATGTCGATTGTAAATCACAGTGTTTCAAATATGCAGTCCTATCCATCCTTCACTATAATGATATCAACGCGAATCGAAATCATACCTATAGCTATAGACAGTGGGAGGATGAACTAGACTTTGAAGGTTGTGATAGTAACAACATGAAAATCAAAGATTTAGAAACGTTCGAAAAACATAATAAGATTAAAATTGTCGTTCACGTGTGGGAGAAGGGGTTGAAGGGTGCCCGCTATAATTCACGTTCAACTTGTTATGAACGTGTAGTCAACCTCTTATTAGTAAAACAAGATGATAGCGAGGAATGGCACTACTGTGGTATTCCCAAAATCTCTCGCTTGTACACTCACTTGGGGCACTCTAAAAGAGGTGAACATTTTGTATGCGACCGCTGCATCCGCTCCTTTTGGAGTAAAGATAAATTTGAAACCCACTATGAATGGTGCAAGCGAGGTAAATTACAAATGGAACGCATGCCCAAAGATAAAATATTTTCACATAGGGATAATGGTGACGAATTAAGTCCCCTGCGTGTCATTTACGCAGACATAGAATGCTACATTGATGATATCATCCACAAGCCAGCAGCCATATCCTGCTATGAAGTATGGCATGACCACTTTAGGAATAGGCAAAACAAAATGCATACTTGGCAAGGTGAAGATTGCATTTCAAAATTTCTAGAATTTCTCGATAAAGCTGCTAAATTGCAACAATCATATGATTCCCAATTGCAGCGTAAGTCACTACATATGTCAGATGAAGACAAACAAAAATTTTAAAGTTGCACATCCTGTCCTAAATGTCATAAAACGTTTGATGACGATAAAATTAAGAAAGTGCGTGATCATGATCACATCACTGGTAAATTTAGAAACGCACTCTGCTCCAAATGTAACTTTTCACTTAGGTTGAGACGTCGTGTACTACCCGTCATTTTTCATAACTTTAAGGGCTATGACAGTCATATGCTCATAAAAGGAGGGTTGAGCCAGATGAAATCGTGGCAGTTTAATGTAATAGCACAAACGAGAGAAAAATTCATGGCAATGACAGCAAAAGTACCAGTAGATAAAACTAAAGAAAATAAGACAGTCTTCTTCGAAATAAAATTTTTAGATTCATTCCAATTCATGTCAGCGTCACTAGCTTCTCTCGTTCGTAATCTCAAGTTTCTTCCCCATAGTCAAACTTTGAAGAAATACTATCCAAACTTAACGGATGAAATAATCACTCGCAAAGGAGTCTTTCCTGATGCGTATTTTAGCTCAATGTCTAAACTAAATGAAACAACCCTTCCTTCCATTGACAAATCCCAAAACGATTTGACGGGTGAAGATTGTCCAGTAGAAGATTATGAACATGCTCAAGAGGCATGGTTAAAATTTAATTGTAAAACGTTTCGCGATTATATGATCGCTTACTTAGAATTAGATGTCATTTTGCTGGCTGATGTCTTTCAGGAATTTCGACGAGTGGCATTAGAAGAAGACAAATTAAATCCTATCCACTTTGTCAGTCTACCAGCCATGTCCTTTAAATCAGCCTTTAAAATGACTGGTGAGACCATTCATCTCTTACAAGACCCGGAGATGTATAATATATTTGAGCGCGGAATACGCGGTGGTCTCACATTTGTAAATAAACATCATATAAAATCTGAAACGGTAGGTGATGATCATATCCACCTAAACTACTATGACCAAAATAATTTATATGGTAGTTCACTGTCTAAACCACTACCTCATTCCGAGTTTAGTTGGTTAAATCAAGATGAGCTTGAGTATTACTCCAACCCTTCAAACATACTGAAGATTCCAGATGAAGGTGATTGGGGATATTATTTTGAAGTGGATTTGATTTATCCAAATAGTATCAAAAATAAAACTGCTGATTTCCCACTCGCACCTGAATCTGGTGAAGTGACTGAAGATATGTTTTCACCATTCATGTCACAATTTCATAATAACTTAACAGAGTGTGGACAGCCAAGGTACAAACCATGCCGCAAACTTTTACTCACCCAATATGATAAGAAAAATTATCTCGTACACTTCTGCATACTAAAATTCTATTTAGAAATGGGCATGCTTCTAAAGTCAGTTCACCGCATTATCAAATTTAGACAGAAAGCCTTCCTCAAACCCTACATAGATAGTAACAGTCAAAAACGTGCAATCGCCCAAAATAATTTTGAAAAGGATTTTTATAAATATAAGAATAACAGTCTTTTCGGAAAGACCATGGAGGATGTTAGAAAAAGTATGAACTACAAACTAGTCGTTGATGAAAAAAAATATTTAATTTACCTCATCACCTCTTTTCATTGATAGAGACATCATCGATGAGGATCTTGTTGGTGTTAAAATGATAAAATCAGAAGTTGAGTTGTGCAAACCCATCTATATTGGGCAAGCCGTTTTAGATTATTCCAAGCTTGAAATGTATCAACTCTTCTACAAAATATTAAAACCATGCCCTCTCGTAAAAGAGGTTCGCTTGCTAGGTGGTAATACAGACAGTTTCTTTTTAGGAATTACCACTCAAAAAGATTTAAATTTTAATGAAGTAGGCAAGTCATTAGAAAAATATTTCGACACATCTAAACACAATCCAACTCATCCACTCTATTCCATACAGAATAAAGCCAAATTTGGTTGTTTTAAGGATGAAACAGCAGGAAAGGAAATAGATGAAATGATTCTCCTCCGTCCTAAAATGTATTCCATGAAATTAAAAGAATGTGCAGATAGTATTAAACGTGCTAAAGGTATATCAAAATCCATTGTTCACAAAATGAAACATCGGTCCTATAAGAAGGCATATAAAAATAAAACTATAACGTTTGTCAATATGACAATCTTAAAATCTCAAGTTCATACTGTGAAAACGTACACGTTCAAGAAACGAGCACTTTCAGCATGGGAAGATAAGAGGTGTTGGATAGGACATAACACATCTCTTCCACATGGACATCCTGACACAAGCATACCACCACCCAAAAGAATAAAACTCACGCTACCACATTCAGGAGATGTATTGACATAATCAACTTTAACTCAGTATTTTGATGTTGCTTTTTGTAGATATACATGGCTGTTTTATGTATCGCATGAGATCGTTTCTTCCTTGTGAATATATGCCTACAGTTAGCTCATTCCTCCTATATCTGTGAAAAGACTTTTTCATATACATATTTTTATTTCAATAAACATATCACAATGACTTCACTTTGTTTTCCGAAACACTAAAGTTACGAGGGATTTAGTATCTTTCACATGGATGCACTCTTGTAAACCATTGGTAATTTTGATAGCAATAGAGGGTATAGTTTGTTTGATGACGGGATGATAGAAATAGATTCAAACATCTTCTCGACTATTCCATATGAAGCGTCTTTATCATGAATGAAATCACGTAAAATGTATTCTTTTTTCTCACCAACAGAAATAGGTAGAATCAAATCACTTTGAATGTAAAGGTGCTGTTCATGTTTATCAAGTGTCATTGGTGTTTCTATACCAATCGTATGCGCAGCAGCAAACACAGTTTGTAGCATTGAAAAACCAAAGAGTTTTTTCAAATTTTTACTCAATTGACATTGAGTGTCATCACCCAGTTTCAGAACAACGCGTTGATTTTCAATTGAAAACGAAATGTGGTGTGTCTTTACATCATATTTACTTTTCATCACATGCTTCAACTTCTGTTGTATATAAGGATTTACTACATGAATGAAGCTTTCAACTGTATGATATAGACGCGGCATTATATTGATAGCAACTTTAGATTCTTCATAAGACTGGTAAATTTTCTTGATGCGATCGCCATAGATGTCCACCCACCATTCATCATTAACTGAATCAGCTTTAGTGTGATATTCATGAGAACCATACACCACACCGCTTCCAATAATAGGTGTATAATGTCTTACAAAATGACGCAAGGTTGGAGAGAAATAAACTGTAAGTTTGTCATTATATTTCTGAATAACCAACTTATTTTTGTCCGCCATAAGTTTCTCTCCATACTTCTTACCCACAGTCTCATTCCATCGTTTTACTAACTCAATAAGTGATAAAGGTTGAACACCACGCTTTTTCAAAATGATGCGTTCTTCGCATTCTACGACATCTTCATCAAATATTTTAAATCTATAATGAAATTTGTTGATTCGATTTGAATAAACTCTTTTAACATTTGCAGTAGCAATTGACGTTAGATGTAGTCCATGGCCAAAACCAAGATGTGGATAGAATTCATTATCCAACCTCAGCGTAAGACCTTTAGTAAAAGAATGAAAGCGGAGGAACTGTCTCCCACTCCAATGATAGATAGTAAACTCATAAGCTTTCTGATTTTTATTCTTCATGATGGAAGTATTACCACTGTTGAATGCCTTAATAATTTTCTCATTCCCAAATGGTTCATAAGAATCTGATTTTATCTGAATCCATTCATAGTTCCACTTTCCATCTGATGTTAAATTGTATGGGAACTGGAATGCATTATTCATCGTTATTCCATCATGGGTGCGAGGAGTCAATATCATTTCTTCCAAATCATTCACATTCTGAATATTGCTATCATAGCAAATACTAGAAACGCCAACCTCCCATTCACCTTCTAAATGTAGTGGGCGATTTAATTCTACTCGATAGTCTGATGGTTTATTTTTGGGAAATTTATTCATAGAAGCATTACTGGGCAAGTAGATTAGAAACGAGTCCTTATTTTCACTTTCCATATTATTCACATTGGAAAAATATATTAGCATACTTTTGCATTAACTCTTCATTCGGAAATGGAGTGTGATACTTGTCACAGCATCTTTATGAAAAGGAATCAACGCACCAGCATCGTCATAAATGGCAATATCAATTTGTGGGATGTACAGGATGACACAGCTAAAGGTTCAATTTTCATTCTCCTCCTATTCATGTGAAACAAGCAATACGGTGTCACTATTGCCTGTAATGTGATCATTAGAATATAGCATTTTGTAATTCATAACTTTTCTTCTCGTTCGTGCTCTATATCTATGATTTTTCTTCATAGCTTTAGAACTATCAAAATTGATGATTTTTCCTATGATTTTTTAATTTCCTAGAAAGTTGCACTTGTCTCGTATGTCAAACAAGCAACCTGAAGGCTATGATTATTTGAAATTTTCAAATTCAAGTTATTCGATTTTTACGTTCAAGTGTTATTGAGATTTCATTCACAACCATTGATTAGTGTTGATGAAACGTCGAATTTTCTTGTAACAGTAGCAGTCTCTGATGGCTTATCCCATTAAACAGCGAGCTAAATGTGCGGCTTGGTATGAGTGTATGGAGAGTGTTACTCTTGTGCAACGAAAATTTCGTGCAGTATTTGGCAAAAACGTAGACACTCCCTCAAGTAGCACAATCAAGAAGTGGCATGTCCTCCTGATGGAGACTGGCAGTGTTCTTGATCAAACAAGAGACAGATCAAAAACTGTAACATCTCCAGACAAATGTGATGAGGTCCGGAATCTTTTTGAATCTGAGCCTCATGCCAGTTTAAGAAGCGCATCTTCACAATTAGATGTGAGCCGCGAATCCGTCAGGCGATGTTTGAAAAACATGTGATTTCATCCCTATAAAATGGAAATTGTTCAGTCACTGAGTGAGGAAGACAGGACGTGTCGGTTGAACTTCGCTTCTGAAGAGCTTCGCAGAATTTCTTCCTCCAGCCACTTGATGCATTTAACATTCTCTGACGAAGCCCACTTCATCCTTGACGGGTCGGTAAATCGACACAACTGCCGTAATTGGTCAACTGACAATCCGCATTGGTATCATGAGCAGCCTTTACACTCAGAAAAGACAACCGTATGGGCCGCAATATCCACATCCAAAGTCTTCGGCCCTTTTTTCTTTGATAATTCAATTAATTCCGATCGCTATCTTGAAATGCCGAAAAGTGAATTCTACCCAACGCTGAGCAAAACTGAGAAAAAGACCATGGTTTTCATGCATGATGGCGCTCCACCTCACTGGGGTCTTTGTGTGCGCAATTGGCTAGATCAGCATTTTCCACAACGTTGGATGGGACGCGGATCTCCAACGAAGCCATGGCCACCTCGATCTCCAGATCTAACCCCGTGTGACTTTTTTCTCTGGGGATTTATCAAATCCAAAGTTTATGAGAGGCCGTTACAAGACATCGCCGATTTGAAGCATCGAATCATAAGTGCTTTCCACCTGGTGACATCAGAAATGTTATCAAACAGTTTCGACGATTATCGTCGTCGTCTTCACGTCGTCATCGAACAGGAAGGAGGACATTGTGAATGCTGATATTTTATCTTTCAAAAAATTGCAATTTCTGAAGTTATTTTGAGCTTTCTATTGACTTTCATAAACATTTAGAATGTGGAACTTAAATAATAATTGTCAAAAATTATCAATTTTGATAGTTCTAAAGCTATGAGGAAAAATCATAGATATAGAGCACGAACGAGAAGAAAAGTTATGAATTACAAAATGCTATATTCTAATGATCACATTACAGGCAATAGTGACACCGTATTGCTTGTTTCACATGAATAGAAGGCGAATGAAAATTGAACCTTTAGCTGTGTCACCCTGTAGTTTGATTTCAGCTTTGTATAATGCACTTTCTTGAAAGTATGCTCAGATAAAATACTGCAGCTTTTTGGCTGGTATGGTATCATTGCTAGCAATGGAGCTTCAACATCTCCCACACGTACATCTTCACCAATATTGGAATATATCTGAAAATAGTTAATACGACGCGATAGCGACATGTCTGCGCTAGCTTTGGTTACAGTACCACTTTTAAAGATATTTTGGTCAAAACCCAAAATGTCCATTAGAGTTTTATCCATAATTAGTTCAATACCTTTTCCACTTATAGTGAGAGACAAAACACCTTCTTTTTCAGAAAATGAAATATGTTGCTCATTAATCACTTCATTTAAATAATCTACAACCAATTTAACCGAAGTAATAATGCGAGGCATCAACACTCTTGTTTCATGTAAGATACCACCTAAAGGCTCTACACACTTTCTGTATAAAGATACGGTCCATTCTGTATCAAATTGATTTGACCTTTCACATGGTAATGTTGCATATCAGATTTTCCATGAACAGCTGCAGAACGATGTCGTAAGAACTGATGAAAATCTTTTGAACAAACTAATACTAGATCATCATCATTTAATTTACTTATTGCAATATGATTAGATGATTTGATATAAGTCAATGTTGCCACTTGTTTACCATCAACTCAAAGGAGATAATTAAATTTCTTCAATAATGTTTCAGGAGTCATGTTTGTCTTTCTTGGCTTAATCACAATCTTCTTCACCAACGTCTTCTCATTTCTTGGAATAAGATCTACATAATAAGCTTCCTCTCGATATATTAACTGTTTATGACCACTTATGTGGTAATTAACGTTAAAATTATCATAGCTTGTTAAGGCGCTAGCGAGGTAACCTAAATCATTTCTTAAACTTGGACTTAAACCAACAATCCAATCTTTCTCAACTACATGATGTACATAAGTATAATCATCATTGTGCGGAGTAAATTGGACAATATGTTTACACGCTTTATTCAAGAAATCATATATATAAACTTTTTACATGATAAGAGATCTTTCTTTGGCCACTGTGGAATGTATACTCGGCACCTCTTTTTACATTGGTAAGCAGCTGTACGTCTCATATTAATAGTCATCACCTCATGATCAAAAGTATAGACACAGTTGCTATAAACAAGTTGAGTGACACCCACTTCCCAATTTCCATTTAGCTGTTGTGTATGATCAATGGGAGTAGAAAAGAGTGCGGCTCGATTACTAGCAAATCTCTTTGTAGCCGCATTGCTAAGCAAAATATGATAAAACGACATTTTTATATATTGCTGATCTGCGGCTTTGCATAACATCACGAAGACTTGGATTTTGGACTCTCTACAATATATCAGAGTTGATCGTGATGGAAACGTACACTTCAAAAATTCTCATGGTCATACATCAAGAGGTATTACATTAACATGGCGACAATTTGTCAATCTCAATGATATCATGAGGGATGTGGAATATTTTGAAACATTAAGATTCATCTCCTTGGGTGATCAAGTTTGGCTTCAACATTACAGAAATGAAATTCAAATCTGCCATTCTCATTCCACAAACTGTTTCTCATTTCGCAAATACAATTGGGAGAAGTATAGAAGATACATACATCGCTCCATCATGACATTTATTCGTCGTGAGTTCATCGCCCTACTATGCGAATCTTAATCAGACATGACTACCACGCACCATGAGTTGGAAATTAGATTCCCTACAACGTATTGAAACGGATCATGATCGAAACGTCTATTTCAAAGATTCAACTGGAAATGCGAGAAGAGAGTTTGCTTTATCTTATCGTCATTTTCAATCTCTACATCATATCATGAAGGATTTGAAATACTTCTATATGAAAAGACATTCAAGTATTGAAAATACCATCTGGTTGCGCGTCAACAATCGGCGAATTCAACTCTATCATTCCCAACTTCATACTAACTTCACATTTCATCAAGGTAGTTGGGAAAAGTATAAAAGGAAGGTACATCGCTCAATTTACTCATTCTTTCATCATGAAGCGCCATCGCTACACCATCGTCAACATTCTCCGTCGCTTCAGACTCTACACCAAAATCGATCTCACAACATTACACCAACACCTTCCAAACAGCAAGTATTACCCGGGCCGACCTCAAATGTTAGTGGTGAAGATGAACAATTCACGGAATCTTCAACTCTTCCCAAATGGGACTGTACAGATTCTCGGCGCCCTTTCTCATTCATCGGCGCAGTCAATGCGCTTAGAGCTACAGAGACTACTACGTCGGATATGGAAGAGGGAGAGGTGTGTGATGTCGAATCTGACTGTGGACAATATGGTGATCTCTACTCAATTGAGTGACAGTCTATCATTTTTGAAGATTCGTACCAGCAGTTACAATTTGTGTTATGAACCCGAACTTTTTCCTGCAGCTCTCATTAGTTGTTGGTTACCTGTGCATGTGGCAATCTTTTATAATAGTAAAGTGATCATTACTGGACTAAAATCTCATGTACAAGCAAATGTGATCCTAGACTATCTCATTGAGTATGTACGCACCCAGCGGATTGTAAAATAGAAAACAATTTTTCCAACATGATGTTTTTATTTCAAATCATGATAGAACTTACAAATCATTTTTTCATTAGAGGATGGATTGATTACATGAAAAGTTTTGAATAACAGATACAAATCGAGATACATGTAAACGTTTTAAGATGAAGTACAGTACAAAAGCACCACACGTTGATGAAAGTGGATGTTGTAGTATGCGTTCATTTCGCTGATATTGACGCGTATGTTTTCTCAACCACTGCTGTGTTGGTATATTTGGAGGTTGAGCAAGAGAGTCAAATAGTTCACCACGTCGGTCTTCTCCAATAAAGATCGCTTTCCAGTGCTCACCGCCTAAATTTTGCGAATGAGTGTTTAGCACAATAAAGATGGGATAGTGATTTACTGCAGGTGGTAAGGTATCGAGTGAATAGACATTATCGAAAGCTTTCGACGTCGCTTCGTCTGCATTACGCTGCACTTTAGTCTTAATATCGTCAGCAGTCAACCAACTCATTAACGATTATACTGAAGAATCACGTCACGATACTTTGTAATTTCAATATTTGAATCGAAGACTGCATAAATTAATACATTGATCGTCTCAGGTAGTGTTCTTTTGAACGTTAAATCCAAACGAATATTATGAGGCACGTTCGCTTGACGATAGGGTGCACTAATATCGCTGTCAGCAGTCAAATCAAATGCATAAATAGTATATCCACTCTTAAGCTCTTTCATAGTGAGTCCGTTGGTGTCATCCGTATTGTAAAAGCCAAAGACATCCATAAAATCAACATAACTGCGCATAAATTGATCCGCAGCAAAATCTGGTTTGTAGGGTGGACCAGGATGACTCACACCATTTACACGTAAAGCAATTTCACTTAACTGATTGTGTTTAAAATTGAAAGGATTCTTCTTTATATTACCATTAAATGCATCATTTTCAACCATTGCCACCATGAGGAGCTTCGGTGCTTCCGATGGAAAGAGGCCATCTTTCATGAAACTCTTTTGATCTTTAGGAATTGTAAAGGTGAGAAGCTTTGTATGCTGAATGGGGTAAATGGCATTTTGGCGGTTAAGACCTTCAGCATGTCCTCTAATGACACTTGGATTCGGTACTACTCGACGAATGTAAAGTGCAATATCTTCCACATGAATTCTAAAATTGTCAACTTTAGCAAATGCATTCATCGCAAATTCAGGCTTATTCAATGTCAGCTTCAGTCGCATGCTGGTATCACAGAGTAAAAACTTTGACTGTCTAAAGAAGTCTAAATTCAGCGGACCATATAGATGACATACTTTACTATCTTTAATCATAGCAGATCGCTTTACAAAGCCACTGTTTGTTTCAGCATCAAATTTTCCTGCTTCATCTCTGTACCATCCCATGGCTTCCATATGACTTTTTTGTGCTGCTGGATGAAACTGTGATACATGATTGAAATATGATTTATAGGGATAATCGCTTTGACCACCTTCCACCTGCTGCTCTCCAATCGTTAGAGAAACATCACGAAGTTATGTAGTCAATGGTAAATTGTTCAGTCCAACTTTATGTGTATCGTCAATAGCAGTTCCATCTGCTTGCTGAATTCTAAACCTCAAATCAAGCATCGCATAACTCAAATCTATGTAGTCATCACTACCACCAGGAATAACAAATTCAATGGGGCCAGCATTCTCAGCTGTTCGAGGATGATAATCTACAATACTTGAACTAAGAATATCTGTCTGTATGGCTTGTTGATCAAACAAACAAAACCCGGAAGTTTTACACTCCATGATTAGAAGTTATGGCAGCGTCGTCGTTTAGCGCCTGATGAATGATTAGAGCCTCTGCGACGTTTGCGTGAATGCCTTTTGACTGAAGATCGCACCTTACCAGCTACGCGATGTTTCCTCCTTCCTTTATTCATTCGTTTAGGTGATTTCTTTCCTTGAGTAACACCAGCAAAGGTCTGCTTCAATGTTTTTAAACCACGTTCCTTCCCACGATTCAACAAACTGCTCTTAAAACTTCTACCTCTGGAAAGATCGCTAGCAACATCACCAGCAAAGCCAACGGCATTACTTAAAACATTTCGTTTTAAAGATCTACCGACATTGGATATGAGAGGTGCTACAACAGATTTCAGTGCACCAAGTATGCTACCTCCACGTTGGCGGCGAGCGCCGATGTAAATTTGTCCTCCACCACTTACATAGGAGGGTCGTGAATAAAATGAGGCAGTTGGATTCATAGCTCAAACCCTAAACATTGTTAGTTACAACTTTGCATGAATCACTGTCGATCACTTAGATGAAAGATGTCGGCACGACGCATCCAAGAGTTCATACTTGAAGGATAACCAGTCCATTTAACAAGACACCATTCTTCACCTTGCCGTTTTTTACATCGAATGATTTTCTCTACCAAATATGTTTCACTTTCAGTGACTACCTCAATCTCATCGCGGTAAAAGCTACCCTCA
This sequence comes from Prostheceraeus crozeri, assembly GCA_907163375.1. Classification (NCBI taxonomy): domain Eukaryota; kingdom Metazoa; phylum Platyhelminthes; order Polycladida; family Euryleptidae; genus Prostheceraeus; species Prostheceraeus crozeri. Next base: position 130,153 of record CAJQUW010011326.1, on the reverse strand, counting down.
ATTTCTTCATTATCGTAATCTTTCAACTTGTAGGTGGTCGGAGAGTCTTTTTGATTAATCCTTGATACTGTAAATACCTCCTCTGTCCAATTCGGAAGGTACCCTTTAGCAAAAATACTTTTCACTTTTGAGATACGAACTTTATCACCAATTTTCACATCACTTTTCACATGAGTGCGTTTACGTTGGAATGATTCGCGCACTTTATCTACATTGTCAGCATTTACATCTACTGGTCTGAGTCCAATAGAACGATGGATAGAGTGATTGTAGGCATGGAGTGTATCTTGTAGAACCTTTGTCCAATTTTGTGTCAAGTTGGCAGTAAAATGTCGCCACAAGCAATTTTTTAATGTGCGATTAAAACGTTCAACGAGTGCAGCTTTATAAGCACTCTTTACACTAAACAACTCAATGTCATGCCTCTCAAATAATCTTCTCATGCTGATTTTCAAACTCTTTTCCTTGATCACTCTGAATTCTTTTTGGAATGCGGCCTTCTCGAAAAATTGTTTGGAATGCTTTTGCTACTCCTTTCCCTTCTTTAGTTTTTAAAGGTTGAGCCCACGCATAACGCGAGAAAATATCAATGACGGTTAAAATAAAATTATTGCCCGAGTTACGCTATGAAATGGAGGCAACATCACACAAATCTGCTTGCCACTGTTCATCGATGTCATGAATAATATAATGGCGGGTGCGGTACTTCTTTTTCGCTTGTTTGTGGAGTGTATAGGTAGCCTGACCCTTTAACCATCGTTTCACTTGTGATTGTGGAAGCCCACTCGCTTTTGATAATTTCTTGATAGATGCAAATCCTGCCAGATGTTTTACATCATAATAGATTGACTTCAAACGTTCAGTCGATGAAGACTGACTCTTTTTTCTCCTTCTCATCTTTTTGTTTTCTTGCCTTTCTACATTTACAACAACTGCAGCATTTAGCTTTAGCGGTTTTGCGATCGTGTTCACATTGCTTAGGGGTTTCATTGTGAGAGCTGGCGCAGCAAGTGCACGTGACAACGACATTCACCTCTGGTGGCTCATTACATGGCAAGCAACACATCTGCTTCATATTAATAGTCTGAGAACATGTATTTCCTAGGAGGACCTGTTTTACGTTTTCCTTTTACTAGTTTTAGTGGTGATGTAGATCTACGTCGAGTTCTTCCTCTTGTTTGCTTAGTGAGTGTGGGAGGGGATGTAGCAGGTGACGTCTTAAACCAATTTGTTGGCATTTTCATCGTCTGAAGCATTGGAGCAGTAGCCACTGTTGAATCAAGTTCTTTCAATGTCTCATTATTCAAAGCAAATTTTGGCACATTATGCTTTTTCAATAGTTTAATAAAGTATGACCAACCAGGTGGAACATAGCCCTGACGGCGCTTTCTACGTGTCGCATACTGAATCAAGTCTTCATAACGTGAAGCATCAATCACTTTATTTTCATCTGTAATGATTTCTCCTCTATCATTTACATTGAGATGGGGTTCAATACTGTTGAAAAGAGATATGGCATGTGCGCGAGATGCTAAAGGTGTAGCAGTCGATACAGAGTCACGCATCTCATTCTTCAAGTTTTTCAATTGCTCAACAGTTTCCGATTGTAATAATACAGCACGATGTGGATCTTTGATGTGAACATTTTGCTGATAATCTATTTCTTTCCTATACATTTGATTTGCAAGAGGTTGCTTTACTTGCTGCATGGCAGTCAATTGTACATATTCATCCTGAGGAATAACAATCATGCGAGAATAAGAACTCATAGTTTGTAGATAATCATGGGAGTTTTCAAAATATCACTTCGAAATCTAAATTCTTCCGGACACTCTTGCGTAAAGTCAATGAATAAGTAACCGTATGGTTTTTCAGTAGCTGCTTGAAAAATTTCAATTAAGGCTTTTGATCCTCTGGGTGCAACTTGTCGCGCTAAAATTTCAAATTGACTTTTATCTCGCGGATTCTTGAAAATAGCATAATAGTGTGTATTCAGGTTTCGTGTACGAGCTTCTTTTCCATCAGGAAACAAATTTTGTGTGATATAGATGATAAAACACCTTTTATGGTGTGCTGCACGAGTGAACATATCTGTAACATCTTTTGAATTCTTACTTTCTTTTAATAAATCATCCAATACAACAACATCATTAGACTGAAGTTTATCCACTGGAATAATTCCTTCATGTCGAATAAAGTTGCGACTTTGCAATTCCTGAAATAGCGACGGTTGATAAATACCATAACACCAAATCACTCGATTGATAGGTTCCTTAAACAACTCCCTTCTTTTATCAAATAAATTCAGCGTGAAAACAGTTTTACCTGCATGAGATGGACCTGATACAGTCAGAACTTTATCACATTGAAGTCTGAAATCCATTTTATTACTTTGAGATTCAACATTTGCATAATTAACGTCTAGAGCCAAAGATATTACCCAATAGGTTGCCCACAGCAGGAGCTAGCATCGGTAGTAACGCTGGAAGGAAACCGCCCTTTTGTGTTAGAGTTTTCCTCTTTCTTTGAAGGGTGACTTTAGGATTGGAGATGAAACGCAATTTTGTAGCATATCGCTTAAGTAACTTTCGTTGTTTTGGCGCTAATTTCTTCGTCCTTAACTTTCTCACATGAGAAATAATTTCACGGATGAATTTATCGTTGGCATGTCGTATAGCATTGTATCGCTGATTTGCTTTCATTCGTCGGAGAGCTCGAATGGCTGTAGAAAATTTTGAAGACTTTTGACTTTTACGTTTCGTCATTTTACGTTTCGCCATTTTCCGTATTAGTCTTTGCTAAAACCTATCTTTACCACATTTGCATAGGTACTAACTATTGCGACATAAGTGACACTCGAAATGAGCAATATCACAGTGGCTACATTTGCAAAGTTGAATGCAATTACGTATGAAACAGCGTTAACAAAAAGCATGCTTACATCTCTTGAAGATGCGCTTTTCATTTCCATCCTTTCGCTTACATACATCACAACACATAGTTTCACCGTTACTGATGTCTATAGCAAGTCTTTTTGAAGATATGAATTTGCTAGCCTTTTCTAAATAATAGACGCATGTACAGAAGGAATATACTTCGAGAGTGAGCAGACATAGCTCGAAAACCAGTTGTGCTACAATCATGTACCACTGCATTTTCAATTTTTCTTTATGGAAAGTTGAATGTGAATATCTGAAATCGCTTCAATCACTAGACTGCTACCATGATGGTTAAATGCGTTAAGACGTTCAGCAATTTTTATCATATGTCTTTTAAAAAATTCTTCGGGGTGATCTACCACTTCCATTGAATAAGAAGCAAAATGGAAAGAGCGACTTTCCACCTCTTCCTTTCCAAAATGACTAAACTTAATTTTCGCAACTAATCGCGCCATGACAATGCTATCAGAGAATGTATTCATTAACTCTAGAAATAGAGTGCTAGCATCATCGACCACTGCTTCGATGTCGGTCTCATCTTTATGAAAATTTATCACATAATCTTGAACAGCTCCTTTTAAACTTTGCCTATGAAAATGTAATGTTCCGCAGTCGTTTGAGAAAGACATGATCGCCCTTTATCTAACCCATCCATTGCATGAAAACAACTCTTCTCATAGTAACATTTATTAAATAATAGTAAGTAACAAGCATGCATTATAAATCAATGGTTTGAAAGAGATAAAATAGATACAGCTGGTAACTATCATACAGCGAGCAATGATAACCATACAGGACTTTGGCAGTGCTGAGGTAAGGAGGAAAGAAGCATTGGTTATGAACGTAGCTACTACAACGAACAGACAAAATAGGAACACACAAATCCTTAAAACGTTTCGTGACTTCATGATAATGTTGATTCACTCTACTATCCCAAGGCGGGAGCAAAATATCATCAATGATTAGATTGGGAAATACTTTCCTCTCCTTACCAGGATTATTACAAAAGATGCGTATAACATTGAAAGCAGCTAACCATCGTTTAAAGTCAATAAGAAGAGCACTCTCACAAGAAAAGCCATAGTCTTGCAAATATTTCAGATTAAGTCCATGAATGTGTTTTCTCGCTCATTAATCAACATTGGGATTGCAGTTGGCATGTTGATGATAGACACTGACAATCTGATATGTCCAATTGTTCATAGCAATAGCACTGAGCTCCTGTACAGGTTTACCCTCACAATCCATAAAAATGATGACAGAAGCCTAAAACGGAAATTTACACATCTAAGGAAACGTTCTATAACATATTACAAAATGAAGAATTACATCGATGCTTTTCACTACAAAATACACAAATGATATGATGGCAACGAAGAAGTAAAATGTATCTAATAAGACCACGTCTACGACACTCAAAGCACATAAGCGAATTGTCATAGGGTAGAGTTAGGAAAGGGCTAGTAATTCTCCTTCTTTGATTTGCGTTTTGAAGCAGCATTCTTCTCCGACTTGCGCTTCGTACCACTGCTGTTAAGGATTTGATCAATTATGTCGTCCACGTTCGGTGGTTTTGGAATATATAGGATGGATTCCATATGCATGGAGAGAGAGGCTATTTTATTATCCTTGTGTCGACCATAATATAGCCCATTCACTTTGAAAAGGATATCCCAAGTACCTTCTCCAAGCTCATCACATCTGATGGGTATTGATTGATCTCCCTCCTTCTTATAGTGAGTACACCAATGTGATACCGGTAGGCAAATTTGATTACCATCCCAAATCTTTCTATAGGGAGTATCCTTGTCATATCTCGCCTTCCACTCTTGAGCAAGAGGAGTAGGAATGTCCATATTTAATGTCACGTACTCCTCAATAATATCAAGTTGGTGGCGAATGTACGGACTCACGGGGATCAGTATGTAGTCCCCATACTGATTGTGCATTATCTTGACATCCGTGGAAGGGAGCATTCCCGTTTGGAGTACTACGCTATGATCGTCATAACGCAAGACTTGTTTAAATTTACGCTGTAGCGGTGTAGGATTATGTACCTTGGTTGTTTCTTCCACTGGCCTCAGTTGTAGATGATCTGATCGTAGCGAACCTTGTAACGTTTGACCGCCATTTTGTCCTACTAGTGCAGCAGATGGAGAAGATGCCTGAAAATGGAAAAGATTGTATTAAGTTTACGTTCAAGGGAGGAGAGGGAGGAAAGTAGCGACTTACCATTTTAGTTGGATAATAGAATAGGGAACTAGAGAGAGAGAAAATGTGCGTCCGTCACTCGTGCGATTCAACGATGGAATGATTCTCACTGTGGAAGACTCGCTATTTATATAGAAATGCTTGATTCTCATTGGATGATGATCCTCATTGGACAATAACATCAAGCTGATTCCAAATCTGGCCTCCGTTTACCAATCCGAGTCTTCCTTCGCCCGCTGGAGCTGTTTCTTGGGAAATTCTAACTCTGTCGTTTTTCGTCAATCTCCCAAATCTTAAATGGTGTCTCACACCTAAACGAACACAGATATGAACAAGCCGTTTCTTTCACTGAATTTGTCTCACTCTTAGCTTTCAAACGAGCTATTGCACGACAAAATCCGTCTACTAGAAGCCAAGATCGAAGCTAGCTCTCCCGAGGGGGGGGGAGGTCAGTGAAATTTGATGAAAAATGTTTTGGTGACGGTCCCAGGTCGAAATTCCACACTTTGGAAAATTTTCAAAATTTTACCCATACACAGCCACTCTGACACTTAGGATTTTTTCAGGTGAGGTACAACAGTCCACCCTCCCAACCTGGCCGGCACACCACGCCAACCTCGACAGCAAATCGCCGCGCGCTATACGACGGCCGGCCAGGGGGGGGACGTCAGCGAACCTTGCGGACTCACTTGGCCGGTACACCACGACACTCTGTCGTTCCAGAGGGGGGGGACGTCAGACTCAAAGCACCACGGCGGCCGACCACGAGACTCTGCCGTTCCAGAGGGGGGGGACGTCAGACTCAAAGCACCACGGCGGCCGACCACGAGACTCTGCCGTTCCAGAGGGGGGGGACGTCAGCGACGGCGGCCATCTTGCGCTATCCAGAAGTGGAGTTTTACTTACTACTTTCTGGTATAATATCTTTCCGCAGATAATTATAGTTTGGGCATTCAACTAAGAAATGGTGGATATATTCAATTCTTTCAGGGCAGAATGGACAATAACATTCTTCATATTCAAGTCTGTTGCCATAACGGCCTATTTCAGCCATCTCTCTCTCTCTCTATCTCTCTCTCTCTCTCTCTCTCTCTCTCTCTGTATATATATATATATATATATATATATATATATATATCTCAAGAACTCAAGAAAGTTCATTGACCAATTTGGTACAAACATGAAATGAGGATGATGACATGTGTGATATTACATGGTATCGATGATGGAGATGAAGCTATCAATTACATAAATGGTGAGGTGAATAGTGAGAGAAGCGGCAACAGCAGCAAGACAGAATTTTAAGATGAAAAGTTTGAAATCACTGTCTGAAAAAAGTCTGAGTTCATTATGATTTTTACATGGTGCTCTTTATGATGAATTTCATGGTAATATTCACAAATGGAAAAATTGCAATATAAACATTTGATTTCTTGGAAATGCATGTCAGCATGATAATGAACATAATCTATATACAAGTGCATGAATAATAATGTCAATTTATGTGAGCATAATAAATAATTATGATTGGGAAGACATGTCATAGATAAATGAGAAGAGGAGACAAATCATTCAGTTTCATAGTATAGCAAACATGCAATAGTCATGATGATACATTCGGAAATGAACGAGAACATTAATTTTATTAAATTATTAATAATGTTTTATTTACCAATCACACTTGATCACAGCAGATTATTTAGCCTTATTATTTGATCGGAGGTACAGTTAATTAATCATGAAGCAATTACATACTAAGTTACCGCAGTTGAGCGAAATGTACCCCACCAGCCAGGAATTCCTCCGAAACCAACGTAGAAACACCGACAGGTCAACGGAAAACGCGACACAGCATAGCACAGTGTGCCATCACATGTTAGGATTGAATTCCAACCATGTTCAAGACACCCCGAAAGACCATGCCACATCGCGAAATACCCCGAGCCATCAGCAGTCCCATGAAGGAGGAAGAGCGACCAAACCGACAGGGCACATTGCACCCAAGAGCTGTAGTTAAAATGTGGAAATTGACACATACCTGGAATGATGTAGGAAAAAGGATTTTAACAGCAATGCTTGGATAGTAAGACTAACCGACCTCCGATGTCAAGAAATGTGTGCGGAATGAGACAATTGTAGTAAAGATTGTCAGTGTCAGTGAATATTAATCAGTCGCTACTGATTCTGATGTTTGTCCCTATCTAAATGTATTGTTAAGTGGTTCTGTATTTACTCCCTATCAAGTGCATCAAGAATTTCATAGAAATCGCATCGAAAATAATAAGTGATTACGACGATGAAATGCGTATATTGATGAATTTGTGACATGAAAGGTCTTTATTTTATCTTTCGCGTCTTATGAAACTTAATTAATGAATACCTTTGGTAAATCTACACTGCTTTATCAATGAACTTATCGATAATTCATGGATTCGTCGATTCACGAATTTCATAGAAATCGTGTCAAAATCAATTGACTTAGTAAGATGGACAGATTGAAATGGTTGCATGACATTACATTATACTATTATTTCGGAAGCATAATGCTTTGTCAATGAATTCATCAATAACAATGAGCTTGTCAAAAATTCAATATGTTCTCAGTACATAGAAATCGTATCGAGAATTAGTTGTTCAAGATAAATGTACTTAACAGCATTTCAATAACTTGAAATGTAAAACCTGATGTTATTTGTTGTTCCTGATGTACATTGCCTTGTCAATAAATTCATCAATTGTACAAGCTTGTCCTACCTTTAATACATTCATAATTCATAATTTCTCTCTCTCTCTATCTAAAAATCAAAATTTTTGAAAATTCAAAATTTATGGGTTCTATTTCATGAAAGAAAATACCCGAAAAAGTACAAGTACATATTAGTAACAAAGTGTTACAAGTTTACATATTACATGAAGAAGTCAGGATGATGGTCAATGAATGTCATGTCAACGGTTTATATACAATGCCAGTAAATGATAATGACGGTGGAAGAATCAACGCGTGAGTAGCATATAGAAGTTAACATGAGGGGGAGGAGACATGCATTGATATATTTTTCATATATGTAATCGACGTTGAAATTGATAGGTCAAACATATTTATTATAATATACATGTGATCAAGTTCTACAACATTCCAGTCCAACACACTTTATTTAGTTTGGAGATCGGTCAAAGGTCACATGAAACATCAAAATACTGTATATATTGCTTAACCCTCATTTGATCAATAGACTACATATGTAGTTTTCAAAGTACGTCGATAAATTTTGTCGGTCAAATGAGGGTTAATAGTACCATAAGCATCTATAGTATGTATGACTGATATGATAATTCTTTCTCACCTGTAATGCAAATTTGAGAATTTTCGTAAATTAGAAGAATGACACGATTTGACCGATCTCCGTGATTCGTTTTAGTTGACACTCGTTGGACTGAAGCTAGCAATCAGGGATGTCGCTATGAGTTTTAATCAATTCGACTTGCAGAGACTGCTAGTTCTTATTGTTTGAAAGTGGCTTGCTGTAGTCTCGTTTAATTCATGTTTGACTAGTGACGGCATATGTCTACTTATTTGATTGGATTTCGGCATTTCATCAATCCGCAAACTTCCTATTGTTTTTATATTTTGATATCGAGCATTTGTAGTCATCGATTGTTAGATATCTATTGTATCCAGAAATCGGTTTACGGCGATTGAGATTAATGAGCTACATATTTCTTAATGGATCATGGATATCTATGCTTTTGTTCTAGTACTGTCACTAATCATTCACTTTCTATGCCAATATTTTTAGACCTTTCTGAATCATGACATCAGCAACGTGATATCAATGTTGATGTCTATGCTATCAACAACGCATAATTAATCGTTCATGGTTGACTGATTTAATGAATTTTGCTATTGATTTTATTCTACAACTGAAGTTGGTGTTGAATTTGTCATAAAATTCTGTTGTATTTATATCTATAAATTCTGGTAAAATGCTTTCTCGCAGACTTTCATATTTAGAGCATTCAACAAAGAAATGATAGATATCTTCTATTCTTCCAGGGCAGAATGGACAGTTACATTCTTCGTAATCGAGTCTGTTGCCGCATCGTCCTATTTCAGTCATTAATTTATGATGACCTGTTCTAAATTTCAACATGATTGATGTTTCATTACCAATATCTGATATGGTATTGAGATACGGTTTTAAGTTATTATCAAATCGACACATTTCGATATATTGCATTCCTTTGTGACTGACTTCTATCTCTCTATCTCTCTCTCTCCTCCATCTCTCTCTCTCTATCTCTCTCTCTGTCTCTCTATCTCTCTATCTCTCTCTGTCTCTCTATCTCTGTATCTCTATCTCTCTGTCTCTCTATCTCTGTATCTCTGTATCTCTATCTCTCTATCTCTATCTCTATCTCTCTCTCTCTCTCTCTCTCTCTCTCTCTCTCTCAAGAACTCAAGAGGTTTATTGTCCCAGCTGGGCACAAGCATATGAATGTTATATTACAAAATGAGTGATGTGAGGATAAAGTTGACAATGGGTGAATAATGAAGAGTAAAGATAAAATAAATCCACCACGTTTGCCGTTGTCTATTATAAAATCAACATGAGTCGTGTCTGAAGCGATGTTCGGAGGAAGTGATGAAATGGCATGGCGAAGGCAACTGATTATGATACACGGTAGCTGAGCGGAGAGGAGACATTCAAAAATCAATGCATGAAAAATCGATGTCATTTGTGATACTTTCAAATAAGCTTGCAGTTTCTTTGTTAATGTAATGTAAGTGTCAATTTTGAATAATGTATGCATCAACTTTGATTAGTAACTGAGCATTGTTGACAGTGTTCTTTTGAAAGTGTTCTTTGTTTTTTTTAAGGCATGGCATTAGGTCATTTCTACAGCTATATTTTATTTACGTTACTCCAAGTGCAGACATACATTCACATGCAGCCATCCATAATCAACTCATTCTGTTATTAATTATTATTATTTGATAGTCGAAGTCCGGTGAGAAAATGACATGCATGTGTGAAAATTCAAATCATTATCACCTAAAACAGGCTAATATCACTAGGTTGTCAAATATTTAGCGTTAGAATTATAGTGATGATATCATAGTAGTCAGAATTGCGGACGCACTGATAGTGGATACGAACATGGATAGGAACATGTGTTCCGAATTGCGAATGCGAACATGGATATGAACATGTTCCGAATTGCGAATGGATGCGAACATGGATAGGAACATGTAAATAGGAACCGCGTTCCGATTGATAGGCGAATTGAGATCATACTCAATGATTCGGAACGCCTTGTTCCGAAATTGAATTAGAGTATGTGAATTAGAATAGGGATGCGAACATCTATTTCGGTACTTAAACAGGTGTTTGTTTTGAGACTGCTTGCTCAAATGCGACAATTGTGGCCATTGTGACTATGATGACAATTTTATTTATTTTCATAACTAGGTTAAGTTATAAATACGTGGAAGTTGCTTGATGGTTAGTTACCCAATTTCATGGATTGTTGCAAGAGACCTTGGTTATTCGCTAAAGGCTATAGAAACTGTTACAAATCTAAATGAAAATATCAAAGCTGGTGATTTAGTTGAACGACTAATGGATCTGGATGAGCATACCATGAATGCTAAATTGGATCGTAGTTGGATAGAAGATTTCTCAATGCTACATTATAAAGACAGTGAAATTAGGAGGATGAAATTGGAACTTTCTGAAACGGAGATAAAAAAAGTGAAACCTTCAATTGATTTATCAAAATGTTCTAACAATGAAAGTGACTTCAGAAAGAAATTAGAAACAGAGACGTTTAAACTATTATGTGAACGGAACTGCATTAGGTGTTTTGAACGGGAAAAATCCCTTCTCTTCTTACCATGTTCTCATTTTGTCATGTGTTCTACATGCTATATACCCTTGGAAACTACATTTTTTCCCCTTTGTGATGAAGAAATAATTTCAACAGTCACTGTATATCGTTCATGATGAGTCATCATGCGTGTCTGTGATTGGTTGCTATTGTGCAGCTTTTGTATATTAGGTTATCACACTTCTATTACAACCATACTTGTTGAGGATTGTAGACATTAATAAACATGCCATTTACCACGATCATTCCTGTTTCAATTATTCACAAAGACAATCTGTTTACTAGCAAGATTTTCTACTCTGCAAATGATGTTATTGGTTACAAAGCTGATCTCATAGATCTGATGGAGGATATTGTCACATTCTATCATTGTGAAGATGATATTGAACTTCAGAAACTCTTAATGAGGATATTGACCAATGCCCTTACGCGAGTACTACGATTTTGGCTCGATGAAGTGTTCAAGCCTCTGAGTTTCACGGAAGCTATTCCACAGAGTTCTCGTTGCTATTGTGAAATGAGAACACGGAAATTAAAGACTTGTTTGCATGATATAATCGTATTTAGCCACTATGATGAAAATAGTGGTAAATTCAAGGTGGACATGTTTACCGGACCCCCGTCGATGAGCGTCAATGTGGCAGTGCAAGATGACCGGGACATAATCAAGTTTAGAGCATACTATGCTAATCTTTTAAAAGTCTTCGCTTCAAAACCATGCTGTTCATGCTGTCCTCTATCAAAGGATTTAATGTGTAATATAGAACAGCTTATAACTGCAACGACTCAGACTTTGAGTGATGTTGATGACTACGACCTACCATCTGTTACCGTTTGACTTTGTTGCATGGAACTAAGCAAAAATGCGTATTTTCATAAATGCTTTGCTTTTAACACAATAAAAATGACTGCAAAACGAAGGGCATCTTTTTCTCGGAAGAATGGTTCTTTTAGACCTTCAAGTCAGTTTAAGAAGGCGTTGCGAAAGTTAAACAGCATGCGAAACAATAAAGTTAAGTGCAAATTAATTCAAAACTCAAGTGATGATTTCATCCGTGATTTGGCTTTTGCAATACACAAATGCCTCCCAATATACAAACCTTTATTGAGTACTGATTCTCTAAACAGCATTAGAAAATTTTCAAATCCAAGAAGCAGTGATATGAAAAGGCGGAACTTAGTTCAGCGTGGAGGTGGTGGGTTTTTGAATATGTTGAATGATATTGGAAACAGCATTTACAATGTACTCAACAGTCCACTAGGGAAAGTTGTAGCAGGTGCCGCAGTGTTGCTGTAGACGACGAATCATGGATTGACACGTCATCATTGATTGATGACTCATGTGAATATGTATATAAGAGAGACGCGCTTGTACTCTTTAATCACTTTCAAGCTATCATTCATCGCTGACGGTTGAAAAGCTCCGAATAAGTACAACATTGAATTATGTCTCAAAAAATGTTTATAGTTAGAGAGGAGAGCGACTCATTTGAACGTGATCTCTTTAAATTCTGACCGACAAGGAAGGTTCAAGGGATTGGAAATACCTTTTACTTCCAAACGTTGAGCTATGGTGACGATGGTTTCTACCTTCAAGTTCCATTTTTCCACAGTAATGGTATGTCTTCATCTGGTTATAGCAACATGAGACAAATGCGAGTAACCTTTCCGAAATGGCAGCAGATGATACTCAAAACCATCGACTCTTTGGCGAAGGAATGCGTTGTGTTGCCCGAAAGTGCTCCTACACATTGGAGGAAGGCGTTAGAGGAAGGAAGTGGCTATAAGGATTTACCCGAGTTCGATACGCTATTCTTGAAATTGTCCGATCACTTTCAAGCATTCGATCTACTTGGAAATACAATGGAGTGTGATGATCTGAAGCGCGGACGATACATGGGTTTAATACACGTCAACGGTCTATACATTGGTGCTCACGGCTCAACCGGAAAAGTGGCATCGTTACAAATGAAAGTTCTACAGTTGGTTTATGAGCCAATGCCGATTGATAAGTGTCTAATCACCATCGATAAATCTACTTCAAAAGATGGGAAGGATATTGAAGAAAGCAAAAAGCGGGGACGGAAATCCAAGGAAGGGAGTGTTAAGTTGAAATTGAAACGCCAAGATGCTCAAATTGACGCGTGAAGTTATTTTAATGCTGACATTGATGAGGAAACACAAATGCTGTGAATGTGAAATGAAAGTTTCTAAATGTAAATAAAGTTGTTATGGAACATGACTTGTTTTATTCTAAGCAAACTGGTGGGTGTTGGTCTTTAAAGCTTTTGAAATTTCAGGATGACAGATTTTCGCCTATTCACTGATCGCACAATGTGTGTGGCCGGATCAAGTCAGTCCGGTAAAACTACTTTTGTAACTCAATTACTACAATTTAGAAATGAGATGTTTAATAAAGAAATTAAAAGAGTTAAATGGTGTTATGGCATATTTCAACCACAACTACATTCTGCACTTCGCCAGAAAGGTTATGATGTGAAGCAAGGGTTACCGACAACTGAAGACATCAAAGCAGGTGACTTACTAGTATTAGATGATCTATTACGTGAAAGCAAATCTTCAAAGGATGTAACTGAAATGTTCATTCAAACTGTACATCATAGGGAAGCTTTTATTATCTATATCACCCAAAACATTTTTGATGGAGGGAAAGAGCAAAGAACTAGGAGTTTGAATACACATTATTTGGCAATATTTAAAAATCCAAGAGACAGCAGTCAGATACATCATCTCAGTAGACAGATATTACCTCAACAACCTAAAGTTCTTTCAAAAATATATGAAGATGTAACTAAGAAACCACATGGCTATCTATTTATTGATCTAACCCTGGAATGTCTGGAACGACTTCGATTTCGAAGAAATATCATACCTAATTCCGCTGAACCAATGACAGTTTTCTCGGTTCACAGTTAGTTTTAAGCAATGTACTTTGTTGCCTTATTATTTTCAAACATGTCGTATTCAAAGATGGTAGTCATTCCTCAAGAGGAGTATGTACAATTGACTACATTACAAAGTGCACAGGAAGTCAAAAATATAGATCAACCTATTACGAATCAACTTAAGGAACTAACACAAAAGGATATGGAAATTCAGAAGATTAAGGATCCCTATCGACGAATGCAGTTAGCAGCTGAAAACATTGATGAGAGGCGACAGATTCGTGATAAGTTGCGACGATTTATAACCTTGTCAACACCTCGAACATATCGTGTGCGCGCTGAGCGATTATTTGACTTCATTGATCCACATGTGAAGTTCAATGAGAGAGGGGAGATAATAGATGAAACAACTGGCGATGTTATTAGTAATAGTCACATAGATGACCTTCTGCAATATGCTGTTAGAGATGTAAGGCGAAAACTAGGTGCACCACAAGGGTGGTCATATTTTCAAAAAATTTTATCTGATCAAAATGTACCACAAAATATTATTGGAGGACCGACTGTGAATGAGTTGGACAAGGGTCACTTACAAGATGAAACAAAAAGTAAAACACCCACGATGGCGGTCAAGCGAGAGCTTCATGATCCCGATGATCTTCAACCAAAAAGAGCTACTAGGCGCTCAATGCGTGTTGGAAAGGATTATAGTAAATATTAAGCAAATATAAATTAAGCTTTGCTTCTCTCATATCATGTCGCTACAAAAGTTTTGCTGCTGTTTGAAATCTGCGCTCGAAGGTAAAGGAGAAGAGGGAATAGAGGTTTATATCAATTGTGTTAGCAGTTGCTGTGGGAGTAATACGCGTGCAAATCAGAACAAAGACGATGAGTACAGCAGTGAAACTCAGAAAGATTTATTACGACTTAAATCACCCCGCAAGTTTCAGTCGTCCGGAGGTTCTAGCTCGTGCAGCAGGTGTGGGGATAGAGAAAGTCAAGAAGTGGTTAAGGAGTCAACCGACTTACACTCTTCACAAAAATGCGAGAAAGCGGTTTCCAACGAGAAAATATGTTGTTAACAGTATAGATAGTCAATGGCAAGCGGACTTGGCTGACATGCAACAGATATCACAGTACAATGATGGCTATAAATACATCTTAACCGTAATAGATATTTTATCTCGCTATGCTTGGGCACGTGCGCTGAAATCTAAACGAGGACCAGAAGTTGAAGCGGCTTTTCAGAGCATTTTCGATGAGGGGCGTGTTCCGCAAAGAATACAGACCGATCAAGGGAAGGAATTCGAAAACTCTCATGTTCGAAGTCTCCTTAAAAGTCATAATGTGGAATTGTTTAGTGTCAAAAGTGCTTATAAAGCTGCCATGGTTGAGAGGTTCAATCGCACACTGAAGACAAAAATATGGCGCTATTTCACTGCAAAAAATACACATGTTTGGATAGGTGAGCTGCAGAAATTTGTTAAGAATTACAATGAAAGCTACCATCGAATCATTAAGATGAAACCTGTTGATGTTACCCCAGATAATGCGATGGATGTATGGCTTCGATTGTATGATAAGAAAGCGAAAAACATTTCCAATGAAAAGAAAATAAATGTTGGTGATAGAGTTCGGATTTCAAAGGTTAAGTCTACATTTGAGAAGGGGTATCTACCTAATTGGACTGAAGAAGAGTTTTTTGTAGATGAAGTAAATACAAAATTTAGACCCACCATGTATAAATTAATAGATTACCATGGCAATCCAATTGAAAGAAAATTTTACTCTTATGAATTGCAAGTAGTAGACAGAAGTGAAGAGGTGTACATGATTGACAAAATAATTAGGAAGAAAGGTCATGGCAATCAAAGGAAATATCTAGTTAAATGGAAGGGATATCCTGATTCATTCAATAGCTGGATAACGCACCAGGATCTACAAAATGTGGAGGTGGGAGACACTCGTAACTTTTAAGCTAATATAGCATGTGACTTCTTACATATATGAGGTCAACATGTCTACTAACTTCAATATCATTCTTCCAAGCAATAGCAACCCCAAGATATTCCCAAGTAACAAACCATCTCTCTACTCTGTTGAATTCGCTAATCCAATTACTCTGCATGGACCCCATGAAGTTGCTCTAACTGAAATTACTTATTACAACGATATCAGTTTGCTAAAGAACAACTATTTTGAATTACATAAAGAAGTACGAGAGAAGGATGATTGCTTTCGCATATTTCAAAATAGTCTACATGGTACATGGGCTTTTCATCATCTAACTTTACATCCGTTTTCAACATCTTTACCATCTGTCCAAAACATGATTAAAATTCAAAAGGCATTTGCAACGTCAACTTTTGATTCTAAGGTTCCCACAATGAGCTTGCAAGATACAGAAAAGGAAATCGGTAGAATGTTTGAACGAATAAATGATCTCTTCAAGCTGACTTTGAATAAATTCTACAAACCAGTCATAAAGGGGTCAACAAAATTGATGAAGGAAGGGAAGCATGTTCTTCTTGTATTAGGTAAGGATTTGAGTCATACTTTTGGGTATTCCAGAACAACTTTCTCATCAAGGTATTGGTACAATGGACGTGGGTGGAATTCGGAGAGGAAAGTCACTGATTTTCAATGTAGAATTGTGCCATTGTATGCATTACAAAAAAGGAGCATCCGAGTAAAAAATAAATTTGAGGTCATTAGAAGTGTTGAAGACTTTGCAAGAAAGTTTCAAGGATCAGTGCCAGAAACGTTAATGACTTGTGAATATAAGAAAGAGAAAGTAACTTTATTTACTGTTGAAACGGAGGCAGAATTTATTGTTTTTACTAAAAAGACACCATTGGAAAAGTCTGAGTCCGCTGTTATTGAATTCGGATCTGAAATGATTGGGATGTTTAAGGGCCTTGAAAGCGCACCTTGGTTGACAGAGTTAAATGATACATTCAAGGTTCAATTGTCCTCTTCTAAACTCAAAGCATCAAAAAATGCTTCATGGGATATCCACGTATACAGCGAAGACATATTGGGTGATGAATTGTCTACTTCCAGTGAACTTGTAAAAAGAGTTAATTTGAACATTGAAAGCTTGAAAACGCCATCTGAATTATGTACAAAGTTAAATGAGTTTGGTGTAGATTACCTTGATGAAGATGAATATCACTTTTCTTATGATCCACATAAGAAGCGCATGATTCTAAAGTTAGAAAAGAACTCTCTTATCAACCTGGATAGCGTGTTAACGTCCACATTGGGATTCTCAAAATCAACTATTTATGAAGGCACATCAATAGGCGATACAGCCCCATCACTAGAGCGTGATATAAGTAACTTATACGTCTATTGTAACATTATTGAATATACAAGGGTTGGCGACATTGAGGCCCCACTTCTGCGTACATTTCCTCTCTCATCCGTAAGGAAGCAACTAATCAATCGAGAATTTATTAACACGATGTATGTACCAATGAGCAGAAATGTCATCAATAGAATTGACATATCAATTCATGATGATACAGGTGAAGTCGTACCATTCTGTGGTGGTGTTACTGTTTTAACACTACACATCAGGACACGAGATTAAGGCTTTACGCTATTGTGGGATCTATAATTATCTACAGGACACAATGTCAGGCATTTACAGTGGTCCATCCTATCAGAGCGGCTATCCCGTGTTTGCTGGAGGTAGACGACAAGTTGGAGGAGGCATATTCGGTGCACTAAGACGTATGGTTCTCCCAACACTCAAAAAGTATGGCGTACCATTCATGAAGCGGGTTGGAAACAGAGCTTTAGACTTTGGTGCAAATGTTGCAGCTGATGCACTTCAAGGGGAGAATATCGGTGAATCCATGAAATTGCGTGCACAGCAATCTGCCATAGACGCATTAGATGATTTAACAAAGAAAAAAATAATAACGTACAGTTCGGAAGAAACGTAGGAAGTCAAGACAAGTTGGATCAGGTCGAGTTACTAAGCAAAGGCGTAGGAGAAGTAAAAAGCCCACCAGAGCAGCACGTTCTAAATCAAGACGTCGTGTGAAAGCAAGAAAGCGCAAACGAAATTCCACAGCGATTGGAAACAAGTCAAAACGAAGGAAGACAACATATTTGTAAAGCTAATACGATGCAGAGTATCAATTCGGCTTTGTGTTTCTTCGATTCACCGCCTCATCAAACTGACATTATTTCCTCAACTATTGTTGATATAGTCCCCACAACAAATATCGATGGTAACCAACAGCCTATTCAGTTTGATATACCTGCTAATCCTCAAGATTATATTGACTGTCAATCCATTGATTTGGAATTGTGTATACAAATTAAGAAGACTGATGGTACCAATATTGATTCAACTAAGGATAAAGTGGGATTGACAAATCTTCCTATTGCCAGTCTATTCTCAGATGTGTATTTAATATTGAATGACAAACAGATTGAAGGAGGGGATAGAGCATATCCCTATGGAGCATACATAAATACAATGACGCAATTTCAGAAGCAAGCTAAACAGTCACACTTG
Organism: Prostheceraeus crozeri; assembly: GCA_907163375.1. Classification (NCBI taxonomy): domain Eukaryota; kingdom Metazoa; phylum Platyhelminthes; order Polycladida; family Euryleptidae; genus Prostheceraeus; species Prostheceraeus crozeri. Next base: position 111,674 of record CAJQUW010011326.1, on the reverse strand, counting down.
CAAGTTGCCGGCTGGTATGATGATCAGCAAGGGAAATTTGATGAGGTTTCAAATGGAGGTTTAAAAAAACGAATGGAATTGACAGCAGATTCAAAGGAATTATACTTGAAAGGACCTGTCTATCTTGATTTCCTTCGTCAATCTAGATATCTACTATCACAGGTTAAAATGCAAATAAAATTTATTCGTGCAAATCCTGAGTTTGCGTTAATGGCTTTTGGAGCTACAAACTATCAAATCAACATAAGTAGTGCCGTGCTCAATGTAAGGAGAGTAACAATGAACCCGTCAGTCATCAACGAGCATGCGACAGGATTGAGGAAAAGCAATGCAATATATCCAGTTAATCACAGTGTGTTAACAAACTTCACAATTGGTGCGGGATCATCCTCTCATGCCTACCCAAATATTTTTCCCACTGCGATGCCGAAGGCGGTGTATATCACATTTGTGGAAGATGAGTCATTTATTGGTGCTTTTGAAAAGAATCCATTTAATTTCCAACACTTTAACGTTAGTAAACTAGCACTCTATCAGGATGGAAAATTTGTTGCTTGCAAAGCTTATGAGCCTAATTTTAAAGAGTGTAAATTTGCACGTGAATATGGTTCTACTTTCACTGCACTGAGCATGTTTAACACAGATGATTCAAATGGAATTACAATGGATATGTATAAAAATGGTTACTTCTTCATTATATACAATCTCACAGCAGATGCAGATCTAGGCGGTGAAAGCGTAGGAGTTACAAAGCCTGGTAATCTACGACTAGAGGTGTCATTTGAGTCACCTTTGAAGAAAACAATTACTTGCCTCATTTATGCTATCTATGATAGCAAAGTTGAAATAACGAGAATGCGAGACGTAACTGTCAGCTATCAGAGATGAGTTACTTAAGCAACATACAAATCTTGAGGAAAATGGAAATGCTCATCCCTACTCCAAGTCAATATTTCTTGATGTCTTTTCTAGAGATAATTTACCTAATTCAATTCCTTTCTATCCTTGTTCGCTTATCATCAATACGGACAGCAACAATCTTCCTGGTAAACATTGGGTTGCAGTGTACATCAATCGCTATAAAGTGGCTGAATATTTTGACTCTCTTAATCTACCTCGCTTACATGACATTGCATTATGGATGAATAGGTTCTCCTGGACGATTAAGAAAGTTACATCGTTTCCACTTCAAAGCAATGTATCTCTCATGTGCGGCGGTTATGTGCTATATTTCATCAACGAGAGACCATTGAAAAATAACTGTAAAAGTGTTTTACAACTTTTTTCGAAAGACTGCTATAAAAATGATGTAATTCTTACAAAGTATATTGAAACTGTTTTGTAATAAAGTTTTATTTTATATGTAAATATCCTTTTTTTATGTTCCAAATCGTTGGGTTTAGAGGGAAAGCAAAACATGTTTACATTTCAATATGTATTTACAAATATACAGTTCTTTTCTAAATATTTACATAGCTACAATGTAGATTTCACAAATATTTTTCTCAAATCACATAGGATGGGAGGAACATCATTTATGTCTTAAATGCCGGTTATCACAATCTTTCCATTATGGAATACATGAACATGATATGGGTGCCAGTTAGTCATCTGTGCTGCTGGAAATAGTTCCACTTCATAAGTGAGATTATTTGATGATGTGACTTTACGAAAGTCATAATGATAGTTCAATTCACATAACACAGTCATTGTCTTCACTTCCCATTCAGATAATGAGTCACTAAGTAAATTTTCCAACGTAGAATGTAGATATGGTAGATCACCATCAGTGAAGCCACCAACACACTGGATTGTTCCATTTGGAAAGAATAGGATAGTCACATATTTATCCTTCCTCTGTATCCTCCATGTTAACATTGAGGGTCTTCCCAGATGTAGATTCGTTGTCGGCTTCTTCTTGTGTTTTATTAATAACCATTGCTTTCGATTGGGAATGTTCCGCTCGATTTCTTGAAGATTGAGTTTTGAGTTTACTTTTGTAGTTAACATGCGATTCACGACTTCCATCCGCTTGATGTCCTCCATCCTTAATAAATGAAATCATATGTGGTAGTATCTCTTTTGTAAAGTTTCTCCATGTGACGTCACTGAAACGGAAAAATCGATAGTCAATATCTTCTCTCTTTGGTGAACAGACGTATAGCTTGACGGTAGAGTCACACTTTATCCATACCTTTTGATCGAGGGGAATCTTCATCCGTGTCTTATGGTTGTCAATCAGATCAGCAAAGTCTTTCAGTGAAGATAATGCGTCAAGGCTAATGCAAACGCCACGATGTTTTCCACCACTATTTGTTATTAAGTGACGAAAGACTACTTTCTTAGAATTTGTTATGTGAATGCTTTGTGAGTCATTTAATTTCCATGTTCTAATGTAATGAGGCATGTTTTCAAATATAAACCTAAATTTATTTGTTTGCATAAAGCTTGCTATTTTACATCTCAACATATCGGAATGATGTTGAGTGCTACGTCTTCAATTCATAGTAGGACTACCTATGTTTTAGTAATTATTTCTACACATCGGAAAGATGTAGAAATTTCATTTTATATTTAATCTACCTATATATTATTAAGCATGGCTACGCAGAAATGTAGTGATTGGTTAGTTTACTTTGTTAAATTTCTTAAACTTCTACGTCACCTGTAGCAGGAAGGCATCTCCTTCTCTTTGAAGGTGGGGGAAGACCTAAACTATAGTGTCCATATGGTAGAGATAGATTTTTATTTAACCAACAGCGCTTATCCTCCCAAAGTGGAAGTCCTCGCTTTCTAAATGATTTTGTAGTGACTACGTGATTTGTTGAATTTATAATTGTCATTTCCTCATTTGTATCTTTCTCACTGTAGTACACAGTCCTATAATCATTATGTTGTAATTTTTTAACTGCAGCTCTCTGCACTCCTTTTGCCCGCTTTATGCTATCACAAGTTGAATCTAGATATTTCATTGAATACATTTTTGGTTTTAGCAAGATCATTTCCTCAAGCAACTTTCCCGCACACTCATCCTTAAAACAACCTAATCTGGCTCTGTTTGTTACTGAGTATAGTCGGTGGTGACTGTCATAGTTTGAAGAGTCAAATTTTTCACCAAAATATAGCAGTACATCCTCCAAGCTGACAGATGGTGAGGTGTACAAACATAGGAAAAAACTATCGGTATCACCTCCACAAAGCCGCGTTCTATTTATCAGTGGACATCTTTTCAAATCATTGTAGTATAACTGGTACATTTCCAATTTGCTATAGTCAAGTACCGCCTGACCAACATAAATCAATTTATTCAACATTATTGAAGGTTTATACATTTCCATACCAACTAGATCTTCATCAAATATCTTATGCTGTACATAGACAGGATGATTTGATAATTTTCGACATTGTTCCACGCTGTTTACTAATTTGAATTTTCTCCTTCGTCTTACATTTTCCATTGTTTTACCATATAAAGAATTATTTTTCAACTTATAAAATGACTTTTCAAAGTTGGTACTTGATTGAGCTCTCTTTTGTGAATTCATATCAATGTACGTTCTCGACCATGGCTTTTGTGTGAACTTTATACCGTTGTGAATTTCTGTGATTTTCATACCCATGGATAAATAAAATTTTAATATTGAATAGTGTACAACATAATTTTCCCTAATGAATTGATGAAGCAAGAGTTTTTTAGTTGAACTGAATTTAGTGTCTGGTCTTATTTTCCTATGTAAATCCTTCATATAAGTTGAGAACATATTTTGCTCTACGGTCTGCATCTCTGGCGCTAATGGGAAATCGGCAGTGTCATCATGTATGTTTGCAGGATATTCCAAGTTCAAATCAAAAATATAGCCAATTTCACCATCATCATCGATAGCTTGTATATTTTCTTCGTTTAGAAAATAGCTTACTTCACTATCACTCAACCATTTAAAATTTGAATGTGGTCGACTCTTACTGAGCGAAGAACCGTAAAGGTTATTGACATCAATGTAAGATAAGTGACGACTTTCATTTGTATTATTTTGTAATTCCGAAATGCGTGCACGTGCTCTGTGAATGTTCGTAAAAGTCATTCCACCCCTTATTCCCCTTTCGAAGAGATTATACATACTTTCGTCTTGTATGTAGTGTGGAGGATCATTAGATGTCAAATTTAAAGCTGAAGTAAAGCTAAGATGTGGAAGGCTAACGAAATGGACAGGATCTACTTCATCTTCACTTTGACTTAGTGACCTAAAAACTTCAAAAATATCTGTCAGTAATAATACATCCAGTTTCAAATATGCAAGCATGTAATCACCAAAATTGTTACAATTGAAAGCAAACCACGCATTACTAGCGTGCTTATATTCTTCATCTGAACAATGTTCACGAGTGAGATCATTATAAAATTCACATTGTGGTGGCAGACATTTTTCTGACAATGTATTTAGACTTTTGAAATAACAGTAGGGAAACACACCCTTTTGATAAAGAATATCATCTGTTAACAGGGGAAATTCATTTCTTAGTTTTTCTACATGTTCATAAACTTGCAATCCTCTTGCTAACTCACTCAATGATGCACTTAAAAATTGATAAGAATCTAAGAATTTTAACTTGAAGTAGATTGTTTTTCCTTTGTATTCGTTCACAGGGACGCTGGCGGATAGAGTTATATACTTTTCAGCTGTTGCTGCTACTACTTCCAATTTCCATGACTTCTTCTTTCCAATTGCTTTATAGCAAACGATATGACTATCATAATTCTTAAAATTATGGAAGAAGATGGGTAGTTCCCGCCTATTTAGTTTTAATCGAAGATTGCATTTGCTGCATATTGTTTGCCTATATCTTCCTGTTAAATGGCCGTGATCTCTTACTTTTATGCAATCATCACTAAATACAGCTTTACATTTATTACAATTTTTTACATTTTTATGTTTTTCTTCTTCATCAGAAGAAAGAGACATTGGTTGCCGGCTTATTGCACGCTGATTATCATATAAGTTTTGAGCTATATTTTCTAGGTGATCTAAGAAGTCCATAATACAATTCTCTCCTTTGAAGACATAATATTTGTTTTCAAATCTGGACTGGAGAGCTTTATGCCAAACATGATAAACACCAACTGCTGCCGGTTTGTGTACTTTATTATCGATGTAGCACTCTATATCTGCATAAACAACTAAAGGAGGATGTAATTGATATTCCATGCTACTTGTGCTTACCTCTAGTTGTTTAGGCATTCTTTCTATTTGTGCCTTTCCACGAACAGAAAATTGATAATGTCGCTCCAAAGTTGTCTTATATGTAAACGATTGGGTACATCGATCGCAGAAATGTTTATATCTTCTATTTATTTTTCTATATAATCTTGATAGTTTTCTGATTCCACAATAGTGTGCACGTTCATTGTTTATAATTAGTAGTATATTCACAGTTCGTTTACCAATAAAGTTGCTGCTATATCGAACACCTTTTAGTCCTTTTTCGTAAAGGTGAATGTTGATTTTAATGTCATTATTTTTCTCAAACTTAGGAATATCTTTAATTGATACGGGTGTAGAGATGTCATTCATATTTAGTTCAGATGTCCATTTACTATATGATTTTATCTCATTCCTAGAATATGATACATCATTGTAATGTAGCATTGATAGAACTGAATACAATAAACAGTCATTTGCATTTGAATGTACATTAATTACAGCCTTCGAATCTTTCAGACTCTTTAATAGATTAAATACTTCTCCACCAGAAAGTAATGGACTATTAATGACATTGAATTCTATATTTAGTATTTCATCTATAACCCAATTGCTACCCTTATTTGCAAAAGCTTCAATATGACTTGAGAGACTATTTAAGTTATCTTGGAACCATGTATCATAGTCATAAATATAGTTTGTGGATGATGAAGTAAAGTGTGCGAGAAACGTTTCATCTTCCTGAGGATTTGATCGCACATAACGAATTTGTGCTACCAGACGACCACGTAGTTGAAAATTTTCTAGAAGGTTTGTCACTAAGTTCTCTAATATAGATCGCATACTTAATAAAAAGGAAGTTATATCTACTGTGTGTGCTGATGGTGTGATGTCGTATACACGAGCATGGCCGTTGAGCGCGCTTTCGCTGAGACTTACAGTTCCATGATTATTTTGAATATTCATCTCACTATTTGTATTATGCATATTCATATGCTGACGGAATTTGCTTATAGAATTATACGTTTTACCACAGCGGGAGCAGCATTGCATAAAGATCAAACAATTATTTGAAGTGCTGATTGGTACATGTCTAGACGTTGATTCAGCAGTACTAGATTCGGGTATTTCACTATCATTAGCTGAGATACTTCGAGGATTTGAATTTAAATTACAATTACTTGGTTGCTTATCACAGACTAGATTGTGTCGCTTTAGATTATCCTGTCGTTTCGTTTCATATGGACACTTCCTACACTGATAAGTTTTTCCTAACTTACAAAACTTTTCATGGCGTTGCAAATTACCATTAAGAGTAAACGTTTTTCCACATTTAGAACAGACAACCATGTTTATTAAACTGGTGAGGATTATAATTTTGCAGACTATATATATATTTTTATCATCCTATGACGTCACAACGATTACTAGCCAATGACATTTGTTCCAATCTACGATGAAATAAGAAGACAGGACTTGTATCAAATTCTTTTTCCATTAAGTTAAAAAGTCAAAGTAAAAGAAATTACAACTTTTGACACTTTATTATGTCACTGTGTGAGAGTTTCACATGCTGACACTGCTCGCAACAGTCGAACGTTTCCTCCATCCGAGTCAGTCTAACTCGTGAAATGAGACCTTCACGATATACGATGTGCATGAGTGTCTCACGTTCGAATTGCCGATTGCCTCGGGCTACAGAAGAGGACAATAGCAAGTTTGACTGTGTCAAATTGCGAACAGACACAATCAAACCCCTATTCTCCTCCCTGAGCTTGCTCTCCCGCTGTTCAGCCATCCGAAGTCGTTGCTGGCACAACTTGAGTTTCTCCTCCAGTCGCTCATCACCTTCTAACGTTTCGTCAAGGTCCACATTATATTCCCGCAGAGGTAATGGAGCGGGAGCAGGAACAGGGACCGGATCGGGAGTAGGAGCAGGATCAGGAAAAGGGACTGGAGCGGGAGCAGGAGCAGAAGCAGGATTAGAAGAAAGGATCGGAGCGGGAGCAGGAACAGGTGACGTAGTAGGAGCTCGTGGTGGTGTGAGAACTCCTCGATGTTCGAGGATCGGCGTAAAAGGAAGCCGAGCGCTACAATTTGGCGACGCCCGGATCCGCGAGAAGGATATCTCTTGAGATGCGAAATCAATCACATGCTGAAATGAGAAGAAATAATTGTTTACTATCTATATGTCCTTATAATGAGGATAGAGCAATATAGATCTAACAAAATTTATAAAAATCATACCTCAGGAGTGACACTTGACGGATTGTCCCGAAACGAATTGTTCTGAAAATAGATAACACTGCTATAATTTTGAACCACATTTAACAAGAGAAATCATGAGATTTAGTTAATAATTATGTTATGTAGTTATCGTTAATTTCGATACTTACAAGAGAGCGTCTTGTGTCATCCTCATCAGAAGATGATGTCGCCGATGACGTAGTAGACGTCTCATCCGAAGTTCATGTGGAGGTTTATGCATTATGGTCATTTCGAGTGATCAGACTTTAACTTTGACAATTTTCAAAAACTTGAAAACTTAGTTATTTTTGAGAAAAAACTTAGAATTTTTCTAGTTGTATACACTTGCATACAACAAGGATTTTTTCATTGAATAGGTACATATGCTATATCATTCGAATGCTCTTTTCATGCTGATTCTAATGGTGTATTGTATGACACATGTATGACACCATCCGAAGCAGCTATAGCCCTTTGAAAGATAGATAGAATTTAGTCGAGAAACTTAGAAATTGAAATCATAAATTTTTCTTCCTGCATACACTTGCATACAACAGGGATTTCTTCATCGAATGGGTACATACCTTATATCATTAGAAAGGTCTTTCCATTCTCTAGCTGATGATGTATTGTATGCAATATGTATGATATCATCCTAAGGTGAAAAAAGCATTCAAAAAACACTGTAAATCTATTCAAACTTTCATCCAATTTGACTATCATTTGAATTACACATTAATATTCATTTCAAACTTGTTCTTGTACGTTCGGTGCTGTTTCAAAGTCTCAAACAAGTGATTTGAAATATATATCTTCCAAATATTAAACTTAGAAATACTTATAGGTAGCTATTTCAGAGATGAATATATCTATCCCCAGTTCCCATTCAAATCCTATTAGAAATTCGATTTGTGAAATTATAAAAACAAGATTGTTCATTTATGTAAGTGTTATTAAAGATAAAAATTACATATTGTCAATATTGGGGAAAGGAATCACTCTCTTCAGGTCAACTCGAACACATACTCTTGTCTTTTTGGGGGCACCAGGGCAGCGGCGGGGCGTGGCTGGATCTATTATGCTGAACTCCAGCGCAGTGGTCAAATCCCTTTCTTCAGGTACCAAACGCACACATATCTTTTTCGTCCTTGTTTTTCGTGGAGCGTTTCGAACGTGACTTCCACCACGTGTCTTTATTGTTATAAGAGCTTCCAGCGGTGTTTCGATGAAGCTCCTTAGAACCACGCTTTCATCATCTGATGATTCTGTAATCACGGGTCCTGTTCCCAACACTATGGGTTCGCATGGCGATTCCATCTCTTCGACAGGAGAAGCGGGAGGTGTTGTGGTACGTTCCATTTTTAATGTGATTAGAATAATATCGATAAAATAGCTATGGTACTTGAGGATTAGAACCTTTGATAAGAATTGGTACACAACTAGGACTTATATACTTTTCAAACAAAGGAATTCCCAACAGCCAATCAGAGAGGTTCCGATTTTCCCTAAAGGGATATATAAGGATGTAATTGTTCCAATTAAGCAAGTTCTAATCCTCGTGACTTGAGTAGACATTAAGAATCTATTACGAATCTATTTCATGATGAGTACCCAGAAACAACTGTTCTGTTACCAAAATGAAAGCCAAGTAATTATGGGTGGATCGTTGGATGCGAAGGTTAATTTGTGTTGCCGATGGAAAGTGGAACTCTGGAAGACTTTAACAGTGACAGCACTCCAAAGGAGAAAAGGACTGTCGGCGAAGTGCCCTATACACGAGTGTGATCACGACTTCACAAACAATGCAACATTCCTCGAATGGGCTGAGGACTTCTTGAAGTTAACGGAGTCCCCCGAGGGACGTGACTTACCTTCTTTCATTTTTTATGGTTAATTACACTTACATTGTAAACCTCTTGTTTTCATTTCGCAAATTCTGTAAATGGGATTCTGATTAGTAAATAATAGAACATTCATAACATAATTTCTGATCTGTAAACGCATTATGAAAATAAATAAAATTGTCATCATAGTCACAATGGCCACAATTGTCGCATTTGAGCAAGCAGTCTCAAAACAAACACCTGTTTAAGTACCGAAATAGATGTTCGCATCCCTATTCTAATTCACATACTCTAATTCAATTTCGGAACAAGGCGTTCCGAATCATTGAGTATGATCTCAATTCGCCTATCAATCGGAACGCGGTTCCTATTTACATGTTCCTATCCATGTTCGCATCCATTCGCAATTCAGAACATGTTCATATCCATGTTCGCATTCGCAATTCGGAACATGTTCGCATTGGCAATTCGGAACACATGTTCCTATCCATGTTCGTATCCACTATCAGTGCGTCCGCAATTCTAACTACTTATCATACTTGAAACAGATGACACAATTGAAATAACTATATAATTGATATCTCTGACACTTACCTGTAAGTAGATAGATTCGGAAAATTTGCTCAGATTGATGAGATGAAAAATATACCGGACTTCGACTTTGACTTCGTCTGTTATTTGTCACAATTGAATTAGGACTGAATTAGTACTGAAGTGGAACGAACGTGTAAGATAATGAGTTGTATTTATTGATGACGTCATGTATCGATTTCTGTCGTTTATAGAGATCTAATCACAGAATTAGACAGGCCGTCTCTTCTTCCGTTTGACTAGAAGGGAAACATCGGAACATGTAACGGAAATGAAATGGCACAATTTGCTGACATAATACCATAGCAATCGAACAATGAGCAGTCAGTTCAACATTAAACACGTCAAATTGTGCAAAGTTTCAGTGACTGTTATCAACCGGATCACACAGCAAAGAGACACAGACGATGTCAAGTTCTACAGGGAAGTTTGTGAACGTTTTTTCATGCGCCTGCTAACTTTTTTTATAATGATGGGAGGGCCTAACATTATCGAGAAAACTTTTGCGCAATGATCTGAATTCTTCGAATCTGAAGGAATCGTAGCGATCGGAGCATTTTGAAGGAATTCAGAGCAATCCGCAAGCGACGCACAACTATTTTTCCTATCTCTGTAAGGTATTAAAAATTTCTTTTTGCCCACTTAATAAGTTCCTCCATGTGCCATCTGTTTGAATCAGTTTGCACTTCTAGCAAAGTGATACGATTAAACAATCTAATTCTGTGGATCTAATGCTTTCATGAATGGCCATGTCTATGCCTCGACTAAGTGTCGGTTAAGAGGGATGTTTTATCATAGCAATCGAATCGCATACAAATCTCTATGATAGACATCTGTCATTGATATCTATGCATGGTAGCATGTGTCTGCATTGTTGCTTCTCTGTTATCAATGTCGACATTAGTAGTTGTCAATATCTCGACATCTCTCGCATACTTCACATTTCATTATATTTTTTCGTAGATATCTAGGCGTGTTCGATCTGTTTCTGCATGTGCGTTAATGTCACCGCTAAATATTCTTGCATATTACTTGCATCTTGGCCGTGATTTTATAGATATCTATGTACAATTATTTCGTTTATGACATAGATATTTGTTCCTATTGTTAATGATGAAACTGTCAAATTGTTCTAATCAGATTTGCTTCATCGATATATTTTGCAAGAAGTTTTAATTCCCTATGATTTAATGTATCCATGATTTGATGGAAGTCTGATTTACTATTTGTCTGTAAAAACGGAGCAATTGAGTTTCTAATGCTGTCATATTTTGAACACGAACAGAAGTAGTGAAAAAAATCTTCAATTTCATTATTATTACAATTCTTACAAATGCATTCGTCATATGTCTTTCTGTCATTATACCTTCCTATTTCGGTGATTAGGTTGTGGTTGCCAGTTCTCATTTTAAGCACTGTTGAAACTACTTTGCTATTGTTTGTTATGTTTAGATATCTTTTTGTACAGGTTTTCCCATTTCTTAATGCACATCTGCCATTGATTATTACTGCAATTTGCATTCATCAACGGCATTTGTCATTCTATTGCGTCATTTCTCATTGATAAGCGTCAGTTCATTGTTGCATAGATATCTGTCACGTCTATATCGAGATTTTGCAATAAATAACGGCATTTTGCATTTGATAGTAGATGATATCAGAAAATGAACGGAGAACGCCGAACAAGGAGAACAATTTCTCAAGTAGACAAGCAGCGAATTGTTGATGCATATCTCGATCCTAATAGAGATTACATTGACGTAGCCACCAGTCTGGGAATACGTCGTGGTACTGCGTGGTCCATTGTTCGACGTTACCAACAAAATGGCACGGTAATTGCTCAACGTCGTGGAGGTCAGAGACCTCTACTCGTAGATCCCGAGATGAGAGAATGCATCATTAGGATCGTTGAGGAAACTCCGGCATTTACACTCGAGCAAATTAATGCAGAGCTTCGTCACAGTCTTCCACAAAAGCAGCACATTTCAATCAGTACTTTGCATCGTACATTGGATGCTCAATTCATTACTTTAAAGAAGATGGAAAATGTAGCTGAACGCAATCGACCAGATGTCAAGCAAAGTAGAAGAGAACACGCACAATGGTTGTTCGCAGATGGAGATGCCCAAGAGCTGATTTTCCTAGACGAAGCGGGCTACAACCTATGGATCTCAAGAACCAGAGGTCGCGCACCACGCGGAAGTCGGTGTGTTCGAATTGTTGGTGGAAGAACGGGACAAAATTTCACACTGATCATTGCTGTATCGAACACTCGGGGTTTGATACATTCAGCAGCAATTGAGGGAGGCATGAATTGGGAGGGTTTCAACTCTTTCCTGAGTGACGCTTCTACAGCTGTCGGACATCAACCAGCTGTCATGCTCTTCGACAATGCACCTTGCCACATTCGAGCTGAGCAAGCGACTTTAGCCGCTGGACATGCAATCAAGAGAATACCGCCATATTCTCCATTCCTTAATATTGCATAGAACGCATTCAGTGTGTGGAAGGCGGGAGTCAAAAGGAATCTGGAGGAAGTACGTGATCACATGCTTCTACAGCCGCATCAAATGCGCTTAGCAACATTGGCGCAGATATCAGAGCAAAATCTGTCGTGTCACCTGAAATCTGCCAGGCTTCATGGAGGAAGGTACGCCAACTGATACCTCGGTGTTTGCTCCTTGAGGACATACTGGACAACCATGCTTGAAAACTGTGCACCTTTTTGTACAATATACATTCAATTCATGTGGATACTTTCGTGTTTTCTGTGAGATGAAATGCGCTGATTAAAGTCCTCTCAACAAACTGATAAGTCATCTTTTATGAAGATGACAAGTTTCATTAACACCATCAAATGTTACAGGATTGATATTTTCTGAAGGGAAAGATTCGCACATTTGATTCTAAACATTCTTCATGACACATGTGCCGCTAATCAATGAAAAATGCCGCTAAAGAATGACAGATATCTTGATTGACTACAAATTGCCGCTAATGAATGAGAAATTTCAACAACTGCATGGGAAATGCCGTTGATGAATGCAAATTGCCGTTAATTAAGTGCAGATGTGCATTATTTAATGGAAAAACCTGTATTACACTCAAAACGACATAGCTCTAAATAATTTAAACCTTTGTTGCTATGTTTTGCCATATCTATCCATTGTTGTCTGAAGTATTCTGTTAATCTTTTATTAATCATTTTTTTTGTTTGTGCAATTGACTTCAGACTTATGGTTTGATGTATATCATCTAATGCGAGATTTCTGATCACTGTGATCAGTCTATTTATGCGAAATACCCAAGTATTATGAAAAGCACGTTCTTCTATGTTTTGATTGATGATTTTGAATATCTTTTTTGTTAATAAATTTTCGTTTAGATGGTTTAGCTTCGACCAATAATTTAATGCCGCTTTGTAAAAGTGAAATTCTATAGGTTTGACCCCAAATTCTCCAAATATGCAGTAATTTGGCGTTGTACGTTTCAAGTGATATTGCTTTTTAAAAAATTGAGTTTGAATTTTGTTGAGGTCCTGTATATTTCTATCGAAATAAAATTCCGAACCATATTTCATTTTTGAAATTGTCAACATTTCGAATGCATTCATAAGAATATCTCCGTCTACATATCCGAAATCTTTTATTGTTTTACCTGTTATACATGTCGAGATCTTTCCTTGCTTTGCTAACTCGTTAATCTGTTTTCGATCATCTTTCGAAAAAAATACTCCGAGATATTTATATTTATTTACTACTTCAATTGTGGTAGTGCTTTCACTTGTCCTGATTTCGACATGACTGTAATTCTTCAAGTCATTATATATCATTATTTTAGTTTTATCAAAGTTGATGCTCAAGCAATTTTCTATACAATAGTTTTGCACAATTTGTATTTGCTTCATTAATCCTTTTTTCGAATTGCTCATCAAAAATATATCGTCTGCGTAAATAAGTGAAGCTAATTTTGTATGCATAATACTTATGGGATCTATGGCATCTAAATTCTTTTCTAATTCTATAAGAAGATCATTCATATAAAGGCAGAATAATGTCGGTGACAAGCTGTCTCCTTGTGGAATACCATTGTTTAGCATAAAAGTATTGCTTTCTTCATCATTAAATAATATTTGATAATTTTTTTTCATAAGAATGTTTTGCAACAATGACAGAAATCTCCCTCTCGGAATTACGTGACTGAGTTTATATAATAATCCATCTTTTGGTATGGTATCAAAGGCCTTCGATAGATCAATGAAACAAAGATATAATGCTGTCTTATTATTTTTGCTTATTTTAATTATTTCTTTAAGGATCCATATGCAATCAATGGTAGAATTATCTTTTCTGAAACCTATTTGTGATTGATGAAGTAATTCATATTTCTCTATCCATTGATTTAGTCGGTTATTGAATATTTTTGTCAAAAGTTTTTCCAAGCAAGAAGAAAGATTTATAAACCTGCATGAGCTAACGTCGTTTCTGTCCCCTTTCTTGTAAATTGGAGTTATCCAACTAATTTTCCAAGGAATATTTTCGTTATTCAGAATATTATTAAATAATATATCAATTAGTTGGAGTGTGTTATCTCTCTATCTCTCTCTCTCTCTCTCTCTCTCTCTATCTCTCTCTCTCTCTCTCTCTCTCTCTCTCTCTCTCTCTCTCTCTCTCTCTCTCTCTCTCTCTCTTTCTATCTCAGAACCCAGAACTCAGAACTCAGAAGTTTATTAGCCATTAAGGCAAAACATTACATAAATGTTGATGGTGCAATGATAAAATGGAGTTTGAGCGTGTATTAAATGATGGTGAAATGATAAAATGGGATGAATGAGGAAAGTACGCTATCAAGACCGTGGCGGAGAGGAGACATTCACGAGGCTACTGAAACATCAATAAGCATAATCCTTTGAGAAATCTTTCATGGAAAATTTTAAGAGAGCATTTAGGAGAAATGCATTCAGATAGATAGATGCATCAACAGATTCAATGAGTTAAATGAAGGCATGTATAGAATGAGTCAGACGTCATGTGGACATCATGGCATATCTTAAAAGGAAACCCATCTCTCTCTCTCCCTATCAAAATTCAAGGGGTTTTATTTTCATGTGAAAATACCCAAGTAAATTTACAATTGTGATGTATGCAGTTCAGCACCAATGACATGTTCGAGATGACAATGAGATGATAAAAATTCAATGAAAAGCCTATTTATGAAAGTCAATACGTAACTTGAATGGAATCATGTACAGGTGGATTTGCAATGTTCAATGAAATGAGTTCAAAGTTTATGAAAATACCATGATGAGTGAAATGAAGATACAAATATTGTTAGCAAGGATGACGGAATGCATGACTTTTTTTGACAATGTATACCGGGATTTGAAATATTTAAAAAGGAGAGGAGGAATCATTCAAACCATGCTTTCAAAAAGTTATGTTGTTTGATGGTTATTTTAATATTAATTTAATCTGGTCAGTCACGTCCACAATCATTCTTTATTTATTATTATTAAGAATCGTCTTGCAAGGGCCGGTAGAAAATGAATTCCTAAATAAGATTCAAAACATCAATATACATAACGTGCAAGTTTTTGACTTCTCCACATTGTACACTAACTTGAATCATGACGATGTTATTCATCACATTTCTGACTTGCTAGATTTGGTGTTTAATGATTCGAATAGGAAATACTTATGCATCGGTTATGAAAAATGTTTTTTAGCTAGTAAAAAGTATCAAGGCTATAGTGTTTTTACTAAAGATAACTTTAAGGATGCTATTAAATTCATTATTCATGAAGTTTACGTCACTTTTGGTGGACTGGTTTTTCGACAGATAAAAGGTATACCGATGGGAGGTAATTGTAGCCCTTTTTCTTTTACACTGCGAATATATTTTCATGTCTAATCTTATGAAAAGTAAAAAGTATGGTCTAGCTAAACTTCTATCGAATACCTCTAGATATATAGACGATCTGTGTATTATTAATTATAAACATTTCGCTTCTTTAATTCCTAAAATTTATCCACCAAGTCTGGAGGCAAGTAGAAGTGGAGATAATGATAACAACATTGAATATTTAGACATTAAAATGCAAATCACTAATACAGAAGCGGTAACCTCTGTATTTCATAAGGTTGATAACTTCAATTTTCCTGTTACGCTCTTAACATTTCCTCAAAACACTACGCCTTACAAAATAGGTATCAAAGTTTTCGCGGGACAGGTTTTGAGATATATTCGCATCTGTACACATGAGAGCGATTTTATTGAAAAAATAAATCGTACCTCCACCACCCTCATTGCGAGAGGTTATAATCGCTTTGATCTTAAGCGCAGTGCTGAAAAGCAGTTACACAAACACAGAGAGACTTCATTGAAATACGGTTATTTCTCCGCTAAGCAACTTTTGGACAACTGCCCGAACTTTATTTAAGTTCCTTTTCCATATTTCCAGTTTAGTCAGTTCGAATCATCTCGATGGCGTAGTCAATGTATCTGACTACATGTCCGAGATTTTTCTTTCGAGGCTGCTTTCTTTAAAGCAGGGCCCCGCTTGAGCGAGTTTGAACGTACAGGAATTAAGGGGCCGAAACGTGAATCTTGCTCAAGTTCCTGCTGATGACCTCTATTGCTTTTGTCCTCATCAACTTTATCTCAGCATATATCAATTATCTGTTTTAGTTGCACTTCATGTAACCTGTGGGAAAGCCAGATCGGTCCTTTGGAGGGATCAAATTCTTTACTTTTCATTATCTTCAGCTTCATCTTCTCACTTCGATTGAAGCATTTGCGTAACACCACACGTGGTTGACCAGTTATCCGCATTAGAAACGACAGGTCTGTTTGTAATTGTATTTGACTGATAGCAGATTGGGATTTAGATAAGTTACAAAGTTTGAAGTATATAAGCAGACACACAAGTGTCATGTCTATAATCACTCCTTTTTAGACGCTAATGTCATAAGTAAGTTGTTAGATTTATAATTTTGTTTAAAACGCAGTAGTAAGTTATATTTTTTTTCTCTCAGTTTTTAGTTAGGCCTGTAGTATTATTATTTTTCTTTATGATCTACCAGAGGTTAGCCTCAACCAATTTAATTTCGAATATAGGACAGCCAAATAGTCACGAAATGTTAATTAATGTAGTTAAGAATATGCTACTGTAATTTGAATCAATAATTCAACTCACCTGTAATGACAAAGGATTTGAGGGTTTGGTAAAATGTATGTGTATGAAGCTGATCCGGCTCTTGCTGGCGACTTGATTAGGTAATTATTCAGTTGATTTACGAAACAGTCTGAATTTCCTAATCATTTCACATTGATACTATCGGCTGATCGATATTCATAATTTCATTGGACGCGTTCTTTATGAAGCTAACAATAAGCGTCTCATTTTGTAACGTCTACGTATTACACTAACATAGGAAATTGAAAAGATAATATTGTTGTGTTGTGCATAATCAAGTCGTGTTTTATTTTGCACGACATAGCTATCGCTTGTGACGCACATGTCGCCGTCTATCTGACAGTTGATATCAATTCAATCTATTGTTTTATAAGAACTCCTGTTAACTTTTCCGACTCACGTCGATTCCAACTTACGCATCTCCTTTTAGTTATCAATTTCAAGATGTATCGAGAATGTATTGTTTCACGGGAACCACTATCTATGCGGCATAGCTATCGATTCCATTTTGTATAATCATTGCAGTCATTTATGTTTCATCGATTCTTTAAGTCGATCATCATTTAACATTGCAAGATAGCTCTCTCCTTGTTGACTTCTTTAATGAACATAGATGTTGACTTCATTATGATGCCGCTACTGTTGTCCAACATGAGATTAAATTCTGTCCTGGTGGTGTTTATAAATTCAGTTAGATATCTTTGACGTAATTTGCTAAGATGTGAGCACTGAACCAGGAAATGATAAGTGTCTTCTATTTCGTCAGGGCAATGAGGACAGAAGCATTCTTCATAATCTCGTCTATTACCATATCGTCCTATTTCAGCCATCAATTTTTGATTTCCTGTTCTGAACTTTAGCATAATCAACATGTCTTCGCTCATCTCAGATGCGGTACATAGATATGATTTTAAATCGTTGTCGAACCTGCATAACTCAAGATATCTATTGCCTTTGTGACTGTTTTTGGCGCTATTAATCCATTCTTCTCTGAAGAAGCATCGTATTCTCTGGTCGGCTATCTTAATAAATTTGTTTTTATTGCAATAAAGTTGGTTTTCCCCAAAGGTTTGACAGATTCAATTTCATTAATAATTTTCTTATTTGATGTATCCATATATTGGCATATTCTCTTGAATTTACCTTGTTAAAAACGCTTTGATATACTTTAGAACTTAGACTGTTTTGGTTGTTATCAATTAATTTTATCCATAGTCGAATTGCTGTTTTGTAGAAAAGAAATTCGAAGGGCTTTATGCCAAATTCACCTATGATGCAGTAATTCGCGGTAGAACTTTTCAAATAGCAGAACCTTTTATAAAATTGGAATTGTATACGATTCAGGTCTTTTAGATTTTTGTTGAAAAGGAATTCGCCACAGTATCTCATCTGCGATAAAGTTAAAATTTATATACTAATATAATAAGAAGTTCTATATACTTTCTATCGCTATTTGCTATGAACATCCCGAGATACTTGTACTCTTGAACAATTTCAATAGCTGTTACTGAGCTGCCGTGCTCTATGTTAGCGTGGCTATGTTTAGTGTTCACATTTTTTACCATAATATCTCTATCTATCTCTCTCTATCTCAATCTCCATCTCTCTCTTCTCTCTCTCTCTATCTCTCTCTATCTCTCTCTCTCTCTCTACCTCTCTCTCTCTCTCTCTCTCTCTCTATCTCTCTCTCTCTCTACCTCTCTCTCTCTCTATCTCTCTCTCTCTCTCTCTCTCTCTCTCTCTCTCTCTCTCTCTCTCTCTCTCTCTCTCTCTCTCTCTCTCTCTCTCTCTCTCTCTCTCTTTCTCTATCTCAGAACCCAGAACTCAGAACTCAGAAGTTTATTAGCCATTAAGGCAAAACATTACATAAATGTTGATGGTGCAATGATAAAATGGAGTTTGAGCGTGTATTAAATGATGGTGAAATGATAAAATGGGATGAATGAGGAAAGTACGCTATCAAGACCGTGGCGGAGAGGAGACATTCACGAGGCTACTGAAACATCAATAAGCATATAGTCCGGCAGCCAGAACGAGTTTCTGCAGGGAACGAGGCCGAAAGTGAGACTTTCACAGAATGATGTACACCCTATTCCTACTGCGAATCGGCACGTCTGCCGAGTTCTAATGAGTTCCTCTTCTTGTCAGACACGATCAAAGAAAATCACACGCAAATCCAATGGGACGAAAATTGCAGCTTTTGGCTAAAATGAAATTTTCTATGTTTTCTCTGATTAAACGAAAAGTATTAAGTCTAGAGTCATAATTTTTGACATGGAATGTCTTCAGGTCATTTCCTTTCATGTTCATGCACACCTGTCTATAAAGCTAGACAAATTTAGATTTGGCAAGCCTCTCAATGTTGGCAAACACAAATAATTTGAACAACTTTTTCCATTTTCAACCACATTCTCACATACATTGCTGATCAGAAACATGATAATGACACATGCACATCATAGGAAATGACCTAAAGACATTCCATGTCAAAAATTATGACTCTGGGCTTGGTACTTTTTGGCTAATCAGAGAAAACATAAAAAATTTCATTTTGGCCAAAAGCTGCAATTTTCGTCCCATTGGATTTGCATGTGATTTTCTTTGATCGTGTCTGGCAATAAGAGGAACTCACTAGAACTCGGCAGACGTGCCGATTCGTAGCAGGCATAGGGTGCACATCATTCTGTGAAAGTCTCACTTTCGGCCTCGTTCCCTGCAGAAACTCGTTCTGGCTGCCGGACTAATAATCCTTTGAGAAATCTTTCATGGAAAATTTTAAGAGAGCATTTAGGCGAAATGCATTCAGATAGATAGATGCATCAACAGATTCAATGAGTTAAATGAAGGCATGTATAGAATGAGTCAGACGTCATGTGGACATCATGGCATATCTTAAAAGGAAACCCATCTCTCTCTCTATCTCTCTCTCTCTATATATATATCTCTATCTCTCTCTCTGTCTCAAAATTCAAAATTCAGTGGGTTTTATTTTCATAAGGAAAAATACTCTGAAAAGTACAAATGAAGGATGACATATTAACTGATGAGCATATACAAAGAATGTCTGATGAGATCAAATGTTAGTTGAGGCAAGGTACACTTAGATGATGAATACATACAGATGATGAATTATACAGATGATGATAATCAGATGAACGTGCATGTACATGAGATCGGTCAGTTTGGCGTGGCAACGGCAGAGCAGTTAATATGAGGGGGAGGAGACGCATATTCGGAAGTGATTAAACATTCATGTCGAGAATATCTTCAACATTGATGGAAATATTATATTATCATATTGATAGATCATATAGAGTACATTATCAACCAAGTTTACAGCAGTCAAAAGCAACACGCTTTATTAAGTTTGGAGGTCGGTCAATGGAAATAACATGGCATATATAAATTTAAAGAAGTCTATCAAGAGAGTTTATGCATCGATATACTATATATGCTAAATTCATTCTCACCTGTAAATGTAATTTGAAAGATTGAGAATTGAGTGATACGCTGATTTTGACCGATCTCCGTCGTTTAGTTAGTCAAGCAAACATTGAACTGTTTATTCATTTGGCAGTTTGTGTCTTTTATCGCTTTGAGCATTAATCATTTCACTGGTTCCGCGCGTTGCTGCGATTTGGCATACCTTACGACTGATAGAAATCAATCAATGAAGATATGTCTACTCTAATTGCGAGGACATTGTTAGTCGAACACATACTGATTTGATATGGGTGCTTCTTGCTGTTATCTATTGACTTTTGATGTCGAAAATTCTTTGTATCGATTGCTAGGTTAGATATCTATTGCATTCGGAAATGAAGTTACAGAAAAGGCATTGGAATCAACCATTGTCATCGATCATGGATATCTATGCTTTTGTTTCATCATTGTCTTCGGCTATATAATTTTTATGTTAACAGTTTTAGACTTTTCTGATCTCAATAGACTAATCAATGATGTCTTTGTTATCAGCAGTGCATAATTAATCTCTCTTCGTTGACTGATTCAATAAATTTTGCTACTGACTTTATTCTACTACCGAGATTGGTGTCAAAGATGCCGTAAAATTCTGCTCTACGGATATCTATGAATTCTGGTGTAGTAAGTAAAACTCCACTTCTGGATAGCGCAAGATGGCCGCCGTCGCTGACGTCCCCCCCTCTGGAACGGCAGAGTCTCGTGGTCGGCCGCCGTGGTGCTTTGAGTCTGACGTCCCCCCCCCCTCTGGAACGACAGAGTGTCGTGGTGTACCGGCCAAGTGAGTCCGCAAGGTTCGCTGACGTCCCCCCCCCTGGCCGGCCGTCGTATAGCGCGCGGTGATGTGCTGTCGAGGTTGGCGTGGTGTGCCGGCCAGGTTGGCGTGGTGTGCCGGCCAGGTTGGCGTGGTGTGCCGGCCAGGTTGGGAGGGTGGACTGTTGTAGCTCACCTGAAAAAATCCTAAGTGTCAGAGTGGCTGTGTATGGGTAAAATTTTGAAAATTTTCCAAAGTGTGGAATTTCGACCTGGGACCGTCACCAAAACATTTTTCATCAAATTTCACTGACCTCCCCCCCCCCCCCCGACAGCAATCTTCTAACTTTGGTTCTAGTGAACGGATTTTGTCTTACAGCTACTCGTTTGAAAGAGGAGAAAAAACTGCTCGACGACATTTTCGCCGCGAGTCAATCGGACCAACCGTTCAAAAGTTAGATCTGTTACAAGATTTTAGTTCGGAGCTCACCTGAAAAAATCCTAAGTGTCAGAGTGGCTGTGTATGGGTAAAATTTTGAAAATTTTCCAAAGTGTGGAATTTCGACCTGGGACCTTTACCAAACCATTTTTCATCAAATTTCTCCGATCGAGGGGGGGAGGTCAGTGAAATTTGATGAAAAATGTTTTGGTAAGTCGACATTGTTAGTCGAACACATACTGATTTGATATGGGTGCTTCTTGCTGTTATCTATTGACTTTTGATGTCGAAAATTCTTTGTATCGATTGCTAGGTTAGATATCTATTGCATTCGGAAATGAAGTTACAGAAAAGGCATTGGAATCAACCATTGTCATCGATCATGGATATCTATGCTTTTGTTTCATCATTGTCTTCGGCTATATAATTTTTATGTTAACAGTTTTAGACCTTTCTGATCTCAATAGACTAATCAATGATGTCTTTGTTATCAGCAGTGCATAATTAATCTCTCTTCGTTGACTGATTTAATAAATTTTGCTACTGACTTTATTCTACTACCGAGATTGGTGTCAAAGATGCCGTAAAATTCTGCTCTACTGATATCTATGAATTCTGGTATAATATCTTTCCGCAGATAATTATAGTTTGGGCATTAACTAAGAAATGATAGATATCTTCAATTCTTTCAGGGCAGAATGGACAATAACATTCTTCATATTCAAGTCTGTTGCCATAACGGCCTATTTCAGCCATTAATTTTTGATGCCCAGTTCGAAATTTCAACATGATTGACGTTCACTAATATCTGACATCATGTTGAGATAGGGCTTCAAGTTGTTATCAAATCTACACATTTCAATATAATACCATCCTTTATGGCTGATTTTTGCGGAGTTTATCCATTCTTCTCTAAAAAAATTATGTAATCTTTCGTTTACGATTCTGATGCAGCTATTTTTATCGCACTCATTTTGATTAAACCAAAGTTGTTGTAAATTTAATGTAAAAAGCAATTTTTTAATATGATGAGTCCATGTATTTGTGCAGGTAGCATCATGTAAATTGCTCATGATATGCTCATAGAATTTCCAAGTTAAGTTTTGTCTCTTGCTGCTAATTATTCTAATTCAAAAACGTATTGCAGCTTTGTAGAAATGGTATTCAAATGATTTTACTCCGAATTCGCCATATATACAATAGTTAGCTGTGGACGGTTTCAAGTAATAGAATTTCTTATAGAATTGTAATTGGACTTTATCCAGTTCATTTAATTTATTATTAAACATAAATTCTCAACCATATTTCATTTGCGATAGCGTAAGTATTTCAAATGTATCTTTTAGCATTTTTCCATTAATTTTTCCAAATTCTTTTAGAGCTTTAGAGGTAACAAATGATGATTTTTTTTCCTTTCTTTTGTAAGTATTCAATGTGTCTCCTGTCATTTTTTGCAATCAGTAGGCCGAGGTATTTATACTCTTGTACCACTTCAATCCTAATCATTCTCTCTCTCAAGAACTCAAGAACTCAAGAACGTTTATTAGCCATCGTCGTGGCAAAACATACATGAATGATTTATAAAATGATGAAATGTTGTGGGTGTGAAGTGATTACAATATGAAATGGTAAAATGATAAAATGAAGCGATGGGATGAAGCACGTTCGATATCCACCAATAAATACTATCAAATTAGTTTGATCTTTGATAGGAGAGGAGACTTATCTGTTCAACATATGGGCTTCAGATAATTTTAATCAAAATGTTAAGGCTGGAATGTATTGTGTAAACAAATTAGCATTTAATTCATTTTCATTCGCATTCATTTACTCAAAACTTGATTATAAACAAACATTACATATATGTTTCCAAGGTAATTATGCACATAAGATTCAATGATTAATGTTCACTCGGTTTCATATTCTTAATGTTATCAATTTTATTAAATTGACAGCCACACACACTTTCACACTCAAATCCTTATGTTATTTTACGAGTCATATTCGAAGGTCCAAAAACATATAATGACAAAGAAGCAACAATTTATAAAGATTTAAGCAACAAGTAATGCAATCAAATGGTTTGCAAGACAACCCTGTAATGTATAAGTGAAAAATTTGTCTTCAATATGTGTATATGTAGGACGTATAAATTTTCCGGACCTTCAATGACTCGGTATAGTGCAAGAGTGAATTAACAGCTACAGAGCAGACGTGTCCGTTGCAGTAAAGAGATCTCACTCTCTATTGTCTAATTATCGATGTGATGCAACTTGTAAGGCATGTGTGCATAGCTATCGCTGGTGATTGTTAGCCGGTATCTTATTGGTCCATGTTTCAGCATGGTTTCCTGCCTAGTTTCAGACGATATTGTGCATAACGGTTTTAGATCATGTAGAATGGCATCGTAGGAGGAATAGCTTGTCAGCTTTATCTATAACACAAAGCAATCTCATATTTGCAGTTTAACATAGAGATAGATGTT
Organism: Prostheceraeus crozeri; assembly: GCA_907163375.1. NCBI lineage: Eukaryota > Metazoa > Platyhelminthes > Polycladida > Euryleptidae > Prostheceraeus > Prostheceraeus crozeri. Next base: position 87,442 of record CAJQUW010011326.1, on the reverse strand, counting down.
TGTTTTTCATTCTATTCAATAAATGGCAAGCTGTTATTCATTCTCAAGTGTGCCATAGAGATCTATAGTACGATGACATGCAAATCTCAGAGATGACATTCAATGTACTTGTTTCATTGCATCCATCCAATTGGTTTTTCAATTTCTATGGCTATTGTTATAAGAAATTCACGGCTGCCCATCAATTATCTATAGTAATCAAAACATAAAGGATGCATAGATATCTCATTAATCCGAGTTTCTGATTGAATTTGCTTCCTCGATATATCTTGCGAGCATTTTCATCTGTTTTAGATTCAGTCTGTTCATCGCATCATAGAAATCTGTTCCATTATCAGCTTTAAAGAAGGGAATAAGATTGTTTCTTATATCAATGTATTTTGAACAATGCGAGACAAAGTGCACCAAATCTTCGATATCATCACTGTCACAATTTTGACATATACATTCATTGTATGATCTTCTGTCATTATATCTACCGATTTCAGTAAATAGTGTGTGGTTGCCAGTTCTTATTTTCAAAATTGGAAGAATTACTTTATTGTCATTTGTTAAATTCAGATACGTTTTCAGATTACATTCAAACCGTTATAGTTCTAAATATTTCAATCCTTTATGACTATTTTTAGCACTCTCAATCCATTGTTGTCTGAAATATTCAATTAAGCGATTATTTACTTTGGATTTGTAATTTATATTTTCGTCAATATCATGAGGGTTGCATAAGTAATCAATGTTGAGTTTTCTCATTAATTTTATCATCCGTGATATCCAAGATCTATTAAAATTTGGACTTTCTATGTTTACATAAACACTGTTGAATATCTGCTTAATCAGTTGTTTATCATTTAATTTAGTCAATTTTAGCCAGTAGTTTATCGTAGCTTTAAAAAATGGTATTCTACAGGTCTGATTCCAAATTCTCCAATGATACAATAATTTGGTGTTGTTTTTTTTAAACGATAGAATTTTTTGAAGAATTGTATTTGTATTTTATTTAAATCCTTCAGATTTTTATCAAAGCATAATTCAGCACCGTATTTCATTTTGGAGAGAGTTAGCATTTCAAACAAATTTCGCAATATTTCACCGTCTACGTAACCAAATTCTTTCATTGATTTTCCTGTTATGCATGCTGAAATTTTACCTCGCTCTGATAAGTTTGAAATATGTCTTTTATCATTTTTGGATATAATTACACCAAGATATTTATACTCATCCACTATTTCAATTGATGATATTTTTTCATTTAATTCTACATTTACTTGTTTATATTCATGCTTTTCATTGTGAATCATAACTTTTGTTTTATCATAATTAATGCTTAAGCAGTTTTCATAGCAGTTGTTTTCGATGATCTTGATTTGTTGAATTAATCCCTGTTTCGAAGCGCTCATTAACAATATATCATCAGCATAGATCAAAGAGGCAATTTTCAAATTCCCAATTTCGATAGGATCAATCTTCAATATGTTCTCATCTAGGTCTAGTAGCAAGTCATTCATATATAAGCAAAATAGGGTCGGTGATAGGCTGTCGCCCTGAGGAATACCATTTTGTAGATTAAAATGCTGCTTTCTACTCCATTATATAGAATCTTATATGTTTTACAATTGAGTATATTTTGTAACAGATTAATGAACATTCCTTGAGGTAAAAAATTTTTCTTAGTTTTGAAATCAGCATATTCTTTGGTATGCTATCGAAGGCCTTTGAAAGATCAATAAAACAAAGATATAGTGGCTTTTTAGCATTCTTACTTATTTGCATTATTTCTTTCAAAATCCAAACACTGTCGAGTGTGGAATTGTCTTTCCTGAAACCAATTTGAGCTGAATGAAGTAAATCATGTCTGTCAATCCAATCATTTAAACGGTTGTTAAAAATTTTCGTTAAAAGTTTTTCAAGGCATGAGGATAAATTTATGAATCTATATGAGTTAACATCATTCTTATCTCCATTTTTGAAGATAGGTGTCGTCCAGCTTATATTCCATGGAGTTTTTTGGTCATCTACAATTTTATTAAACAAATGTTCAAGAACTTTTAAAGTACATTTAATATTTTTCTTTAATACAGGGTGAGTCATAATGTGCGCAAAACTTTGGTGATGTCCTGTGATTACTGAACGGGGTACTCGACATTAATTTTAATGCCATTTTGTTCGTTAAGACTTGGGGTTTTGTATGATGTCACATCCTACAGACTTCTATGAATTTTAAGTATAAAAATTTGAAAATTGAATCATGTCATATTTTCTCAGTTGGTGAAATATTACCACAGTTTTGGGCATGATTCCGCATCTGTTTAGTGATTCGCAATGACATCAAAATGATTCCACAATCCATTTTATTTCGTTCAACCAACAATCTGGACACAAACAAGCAATCTATGTTTTTTGAAGATTTTGAATTTGTCCTAAAATTAGGAAATGTTTGATTTAACTAAGATATGCGAAATTTCAGCGCCAAAAGCTAAATTGTCTTTTTTTCGTTAACGATGGACTTAGAAACAAGATTGACTATTGTGAAATTGTTCTATTCCAATAACGAATCTCCAACTGCTACTCTACGTGCATATAAGAGAATGATGTCCTTGCACAATGATCCATTTCCACCTTCAACTATCAGTCGACTGATGCAGAAGTTTGAGGCAACAAAGACTCTCCATGACATCCAGTCTCCTGGTAGACCGTCCATTGTCAATGAACGTTCCTCTGCTATCGAGAAGTCGATCACCAATCTTAAAGCTGCAAATCCACTTGGTCATACTAGCTCTCGACAAGTCGCGCGTGAAACCGCTATCCCTCAACGCAGTGTCGTTCGAGTCCTACATCAAATTGGGATGCATCCATTCCGAATATCCACAGGCGATAAGTGAAGAAGACAAGCTGAAGCGTCTTGACTTCGCGAAGTGGATATTGGAGAATGAGGAAATCCTGCCAAACATTCTTTGGTCTGATGAAGCTTACTTTAGTTTAGATGGGCTCGTAAACCGACACAACTGTGTGATATGGGCATACGAAAATCCAAGATGCAATTTGCCGAAGAATCTCCACTCACCAAAGCTTTGCGTTTGGATGGCAATTTCTTCAAACTTCAAATTGCAGCCCCACTTCTTCGAATCGACTGTGGATCAAGAAAACTACACTAGTATGCTCCGTGATCACCTCATACCTGAACTGCAAAAGAGGCGGAAGATGAAGTCTGTCGTATTCCAACATGATGGAGCTCCTCCTCATTTCTCGAAGAAGGCACGAGACTTTCTATCAACGAAATTCCCCGAAAACCGAGTGATTGGTCGTGGTTACGGTCATCCTTGGCCACCGCGGTCTCCCGATTTGTCCCCATTAGACTACTATTTGTGGGGAACTTTGAAGGCTCGCGTGTATCACCAATTTGTTCCGAGAAACATTAATGAGTTAAAGGAGAAAATCTTTGAAGAAGTTCAAAATCTTGAAACAGATGAGCTCCAACGGGCCATTAACCATTTGCTCGTCAGAGCACAATGTGTTGTCGAGGCTGATGGAGGATTGTTTGAACACTTGCAGTAAATTGTCTATCATCAGTAATAAGCTTAATTATAAGAAGTCCTTTGGAAAATTTGTTTTTAATTTGAATTTTGAACGATTTAAATTGTGAAATTTAGGTAAATTCTAGTGAATTCAAAATTAGCTAGAATACTGTCAAATAATTGAAAGAGAAAAATAATATTGCACACAGCAAAACCCCATGACATGCTAAACAATATGGAAGAGAAACTCAATTCGAATAATAATTTTGGTCAGAGCTACAAGTCCTTGAAGTTTTGCGCACATTATGACTCACCCTATTTCATATACAACTTTGTCAGGTCCGCTAGATTTAGAATTATTCATCATCATCAAAGATTCAGTGATTTCTTTTTCCTGTATCTTCCCATTAAGAGTTACATATGTGTTCACATTCAGTTCATTTAAGCTTGAAAAATCGATTGTCTTGCATAATTCCAAATTTGATTCAGTTAAAGTTTTGTCTTTATTTTCAATTTCTTTTTTAAAATCATCTGCACATAGTGAAGTTTTGGCTTTTATTTTGAAATGATATTTTTTACCATTTATCAGTTGCCAATACATTTTATAATTATTGCTATTTTTGGCATCTTTGAGATCATTCAGTTTTTTCGATTGCAATTTTCGCCTTTCACTTTTGATTTTTTTTGTTTAATGTTTTCTTTGATTCTAGAAGAAGAGCTAGATTTTCATCTGTTTCATTTAATTTCCACTTTTCAACCAACGCTTTATATTCTTGTCTAATTTTCCTGGTTTCTATACTGTAAATTGCTCTTGATTTTATTTTATTTACTGTTTTAGAAGCGTCATGTGTGTATTTTAGAAACTGATCGTAAATTTCTTTTTGTTGCATATTTCCACATTGAATATCATTTCTTAGATTATCGCAATTATTTTGAAATTCATGAAATTGAAACTTTTTATCTCCTTCTTCAGTCCACTTAAATGGCATAACTTTTTTATCTTTATTTTTCTGAACATTCGGTCGCATTTTTTTTAATTTTTGATTTTAAATCTATCTTGAATTGAATTGTCATCGGCGCATGATCAGTATACAGTTTCGGTTCCATTATTTCAAAGGCCTTCAGATATTTCAGCATTGTTTCTGATATCAATAGGTAGTCAATTACAGATGTGTAGTTGCTATCCTTATTTCTTTTATAAAATGTACTTTTTCCTTCTTCAAATCGACCATTGGTGATTATAAGGAAAGTATCGTTACAAAATTCAATTAGTTCTTTTCCATATTTATTGATGAGTTTATCATTCGAATTTCTAGATGGTATATCCAGATGTTCATTGTCATTCAGTAAACCTATTCTTCCGTTCATATCACCGATCATGATAACATTTTTCATTTCATAATTAAAAATGTAATTTTTGACTTTATTTAGAAAATTTTTCTCTGCATACTTAGATTCTCGATTATCTCTATAACATAATATTAAAAACACATCCTTAATATGTTTCCAATCGGTATGACTTATTTTCATTATCACGATGTTACCATTTTCAGAAACTAATTTAGTCACCTTTGAATTGCTGATTTCTTTGAAAAATAAAGATACTCCTTTGACATTTCTGCCCAGTGAATTACTACTTTTACCACATGTATGACAACCCTCGTAATCATTTATTGAAATGGGTTCATTTTCATAATTCAAATGGTTTTCTGTCAAACAAATAATATCTGCGTTTAGAGCATCATCAATGATATCTGAGGTTTCCAATTTAAATTTAGTCAGACCATTAACATTTACATAAAATATTTTGAGATCAAAATCCTTACTATTGAGGTCATCATTGTCATACCGTGATGTTTCTGTCTCCTCTCCTCTCCTCTCTCAGCATCAAAAGTACTGCTGTGAGTGAGCTGAAGGCGGCATACTGGGCGCGGAGAATTGAGTCTGCTGTGCTGCCGGTGCTACTGGTGGTGGAACCCAAAAGTTAGGTTGGGGTTGGTACCCTGGGTTATGTCCATGCGCGAGATAGGGTGGCTGCCACTTGTTGTGCATTCTTGGCCAGTAACTTCTATTGTTGCTGCTGTTGAAATGTCTACGGTTGTTGTATCGTCGAGGATTGTGGTAACAGTTCTTCGAAATATGTCCAAACTTCCCGCAGACGAAACACTTTTGGTTGTTGTAGCGATTGTAGTAGTTCCCCCTGTAGTTGTTGTTGCGGTAGTTGTTGTTGTAGTTTCGATTAAAACTCGGTCTTTGCATACTTCGTCGTTGTTCTCTTGAGTCTTCAGTTGTTCTTTGTTCGATTTTCCACACCATTTCCTTGATTTCTTCGATTGACTTAGTCATTTCGTCTTTGTTGGGGACTTGCGTTCTGGGGTTCCTTCTTTCTTCTTCCTCGTGTTCTTCATTCATTTTCTCTCGCAACTCTTTCACCTTCTCCTCTTGTCTAGTCAGCTCTGTCTCGTACGTTGACAGCGACATTATCAGGTCTTCTTTTGCTCTGCTCATAATTCGAATTTCCTCCTTCAACTCCTTCACCTGGTCGTATTCATCGGTGGGATCGCATGCTTGATTCAGCGTGGTGCTGATCTCTTGTATTTCATCTTCGTACTGACTCCTGGTGCAGTTCTCGCAGCAATACTTCCTGTTGAACTTCCTTTTAACATATTTCACAATTTCATACGCCGGCAGGCCCGTACACGAGTAGTGATAGCATTTCTCGCATTTCTCACATGACAAACACTCTTGCTTTGTGGCTGATTCTCCGCATTTGCCACATTCATTTACTGCAGACATCGCTATGAAGCGTAATGGTGAATTTGCGTTTGAGGTGGACATCGACATCTGTAAGATATGAATGAGAAAAATTTGACTTCACAGTAATGAGAGACTTTTAGTAGATCCGGACCTTCAGTGACTCGGTAAATCGCTCTCTCTCTCTCTCTCTCTCTCTCTCTCTCTCTCTCTCTCTCTCTCTCTCTCTCTCTCTCTCTCTCAAGAACTCAAGAATGTTTATTAGCCATGGCTACGGCAAAACATCCAGGGATGATTTCTAGATAAAATGATGAGAAGATTACAAATGTTGTGAAATGATCAAATGAGGTGATGAAGCAGGCACGATGTCCACCAATACACTCAATGATGAAATGAATATGATTCTGTGATAGGAGAGGAGACACAGTAAGCAACATAATATCAATAACTGATCAACGCGTGTGCTAATTATTTGAATAGAAATAGTAGGGCTGAAATGCATAGAATGCAAAATACACATTTATTCAAAGTATGTGAAGGATGCATAGATATCTCATTTACTCGAGTTTCTGATTGAATTTGCTTCCTCGATATATCTTGAAAGAACTTTCGTCTGCTTTAGACTCAGTCTATTCATCATATCATAGAAATCTGCACTATTATCGGATTTAAGGAATGGAATAAGATTGTTTCTTATATCAGTGTATTTTGGGCAATGCGAAATGAAGTGCAATAAGTCTTCAACATCATCACTATCACAATTTTGACAAATTCATTCATTGTATGATTTTCTGTCATTATATCTACCGATTTCAGTAAACAGTGTGTGATTGCCAGTTCTTATTCTCAAAATTGGCATAACTATTTTATTGTCATCTGTTAAATTGAGATACGCTTTCAGCTTGCATTCAAACCTACATAATTCTAAATATTTTAGTCCTTTGTGACTATTTTTAGCACTCTCAATCCACTGCTGTCTAAAGTATTCAACTAAATGACTATTTACAATGGATTTGTAATTCATCTTTTCGGCGACATCGTGAGGATTACATAAGTAGTCAATGTTAATTTTTCTCATTAATTTGATTATCCTTGATATCCAAGATTTACTAAATTTTGGAATTTCTATATTTGCATAAATAGTGTTAAACATTTGTTTTATTAGGTGCTTGTCATTTAATTTACATAATTTTAGCCAGTAATTTATTGCAGCTTTGAATGGTATTCTATAGGCTGTACCCCAAATTCTCCAATGATACAATAATTTGGTGTTGATCTTTTCAAATGATAAATTTTTTTAAAGAATTGTATTTGTATTCTATTTAAATCCTTTAGATTTTTATCAAAGTATAGTTCAGCATCGTTTTTCATCTTGGATACAGTTAGCATTTCAAACGAATTTCGCAATATTTCACCGTCTACATAGCCAAATTCTTTCATTGATTTCCTGTTATACAAGCCGAAATTTTACCTCGCTCTGACAGACTTGAAATATGTCTCTTGTCATTTTTGGATATAAATACACCAAGATATTTGTATTAATCCACTATTTCAATTGATGATACTTTCCCATTTAATTCCACATTTACTTGTTTATATTCTTGTTTTTCATTGAAAATCATAACTTTTGTTTTATCATAATTGACACTTAAACCGTTTTCATAGCAGTAGGTTTGGATGATCTTGATTTGTTGAATTAGTCCCTGTTTTGAAGCGCTCATTAACAATATATCATCAGCATAGATCAAAGAGGCAATTTTCAAATTCCCAATTTCGATAGGATCAATCTGAAAGATGTCCTCATCTAACTTCAATAATAAGTCATTCATATACAAACAAAATAGAGTAGGTGACAAACCGTCGCCTTGAGGAATATATATCATTTTGTAAATTAAAAATGCTGCTTTCTACTCCGTTAAATAGAATCTTATATGTTTTATGATTGAGTATGTTTTGTAATAAATTAATGAATTTTCCTTGAGGTAAAAACTTTCTCAATTTTGCAATCAATATATTCTTTGGTATGCTATCGAAGGCCTTTGAAAGATCAATAAAGCATAGATATAGCGGTTTTTTAATAGTCTTGTTTATTTGCATTATTTCTTTCAAAATCCAAACACTATCGAGAGTGGAGTTTTCTTTCCTGAAACCAATCTGAGCTGAATGCAGTGAATCATGCTTATCAATCCAATCATTAAGTCGGTTATTGAATATTTTTGTTAAAAGCTTTTCAAGGCACGATGACAAATTTATGAATCTGTATGAGTTTATATCATTCTTATCTCCGTTTTTGAAGATAGGTGTCGTCCAGCTCATATTCCAGGGAGTAACTTGGTCATCTAATATCTTATTAAACAAACTTTCTATAATTTCTAAAGTACATTCAATGTTTTTCTTTAATATCTCATAGACAACTGTGTCGGGTCCGCTAGATTTAGAATTACTCATCAACATTAAACAATCTGTGATTTCTTTTTTCTCTATTTTCATATTTAGAGTCAAATCTGCATTTGCATTTAATTCATCTGAGTTTGACAAATTGATTGTCTTAAATAATTGCAAGTTTGATTTAGATAAAGCTCCGTCTCGAATTTCAGCTCCTTTTTTGAAATCGTCTGCACATAGTAAAGTTTTGGTTTTAACTTTGGAATGACGCTTTTTATCAGTTATCAGTTGCCAATATTTTTTATAGTCATTATCATTTTTGGCATCTTTTAGATCTTTCAGTTTTTTTGATTGCAATTTTCGTCTTTCTCTTTTAATTTCTCTGTTCAATGTCTTCCATTTTTGTAAGAGAAGGGCTAGATTTTCGTCTGTTTCATTTAATTTCCACTTTTCAACTAAAGCTTTATATTCTTGTCCAATTTCTCTGGTTTCTATGCTGTAAATAGCTCTTGATTTTGATTTATTTACTGTTTTAGAAGCGTCGTGTGCATATTTTACAAACTGATTGTAAATTTCTTTTTGTTGCATGTTTCCTGATTGAATATCATTTATTAGTTTATCACAATTATTTTGAAATTCATGAAATTGAAACTTTTTATCTCCTTCTTCAGTCCATTTAAATGGCATAACTTTTGCCTCTCTTTTCTTCTGGACATTCGGTCGCATATTTTTAATTTTTGCTTTTGAATCTATCTTGAATTGAATTGTCATCGGGGCATGATCAGTATACATTTTTGGCCCCATTATTTCAAAGGCTTTCAAATATTTCAGCATTGTTTCGGAGACTATTAAGTAGTCAATTACCGATGTGCAGTTGTTTTCTTTATTTCTTTTATAGAACGTACTTTTTCCTTTTTCAAAACGACCGTTAGTGATTATGAGGGAAGTGTCATTACAGAATTCTATTAGCTCTCTTCCATATTTATTGATAAGCTTATCATCCGAAGTTCTAGATGGTAAATCCAGATGTTCATTGTCATTCAGTAAACCTATTCTTCCGTTCATATCACCGATCATGATAACATTTTTCATTTCATAATTAAAAATGTAATTTTTGACTTTATTTAGAAAATTTTTCTCTGCATACTTAGATTCTCGATTATCTCTATAACATAATATTAAAAACACATCCTTAATATGTTTCCAATCGGTATGACTTATTTTCATTATCACGATGTTACCATTTTCAGAAACTAATTTAGTCACCTTTGAATTGCTGATTTCTTTGAAAAATAAAGATACTCCTTTGACATTTCTGCCCAGTGAATTACTACTTTTACCACATGTATGACAACCCTCGTAATCATTTATTGAAATGGGTTCATTTTCATAATTCAAATGGTTTTCTGTCAAACAAATAATATCTGCGTTTAGAGCATCATCAATGATATCTGAGGTTTCCAATTTAAATTTAGTCAGACCATTAACATTTACATAAAATATTTTGAGATCAAAATCCTTACTATTGAGGTCATCATTGTCATACCGTGATGTTTCTGTCTCCTCTCCTCTCCTCTCTCAGCATCAAAAGTACTGCTGTGAGTGAGCTGAAGGCGGCATACTGGGCGCGGAGAATTGAGTCTGCTGTGCTGCCGGTGCTACTGGTGGTGGAACCCAAAAGTTAGGTTGGGGTTGGTACCCTGGGTTATGTCCATGCGCGAGATAGGGTGGCTGCCACTTGTTGTGCATTCTTGGCCAGTAACTTCTATTGTTGCTGCTGTTGAAATGTCTACGGTTGTTGTATCGTCGAGGATTGTGGTAACAGTTCTTCGAAATATGTCCAAACTTCCCGCAGACGAAACACTTTTGGTTGTTGTAGCGATTGTAGTAGTTCCCCCTGTAGTTGTTGTTGCGGTAGTTGTTGTTGTAGTTTCGATTAAAACTCGGTCTTTGCATACTTCGTCGTTGTTCTCTTGAGTCTTCAGTTGTTCTTTGTTCGATTTTCCACACCATTTCCTTGATTTCTTCGATTGACTTAGTCATTTCGTCTTTGTTGGGGACTTGCGTTCTGGGGTTCCTTCTTTCTTCTTCCTCGTGTTCTTCATTCATTTTCTCTCGCAACTCTTTCACCTTCTCCTCTTGTCTAGTCAGCTCTGTCTCGTACGTTGACAGCGACATTATCAGGTCTTCTTTTGCTCTGCTCATAATTCGAATTTCCTCCTTCAACTCCTTCACCTGGTCGTATTCATCGGTGGGATCGCATGCTTGATTCAGCGTGGTGCTGATCTCTTGTATTTCATCTTCGTACTGACTCCTGGTGCAGTTCTCGCAGCAATACTTCCTGTTGAACTTCCTTTTAATATATTTCACAATTTCATACGCCGGCAGGCCCGTACACGAGTAGTGATAGCATTTCTCGCATTTCTCGCATTTATCACATGACAAACACTCTTGCTTTGTGGCTGATTCTCCGCATTTGCTACATTCATTTGCTGCAGACATCGCTATGAAGCGTGATAGTGAATTTGCGTTTGAGGTGGACATCGACATCATGCAATTATTGCAATAAACACCAAATTTTTGAGACCGTCAAATACTCTCTCTCTCTCTCTCTCTCTCTCTCTTCAAGTCTCTCTATCTCTTATCTCTTTCTAATTCTTCAAAGTTCTTGAGTGGTGACTGAGACTATTTACAGGTTTGATATTTATATGAGGACGATAACGTGATAAGTTAATGCATGAGAGGAATATGAAGATATAGCATATGAGAAAACATTTCATAGATAAATGAGGAGAGGAGACCCAATATTCATGTATCATATCATGTTATGTAATTATATGATCGGAATTGATGATTAATTAAGTTTTAGTAAATCATTTATTTGCACATCACACCATCGCAGCAGATTATTTACCTATAGCCTTATTATTTGATCGGAGATGCGGTCGGTTATTAATGTCAAAGTAGGTTTATATTAGAATAAAATGTGGTTAAACATGATGCATTTTAGGACTTTATCAAATGATAAATCAACTACCCAAATAGTGTACCCAATAGTTCCTCAATGCTTAAGAAACCCAAGACCGCAAATATCGTGGCCACTAATAGATCACACGTTAGAAACGAAAGAGCATCACGTCTAAACACAAAAAATCATAACAAGAAATATCTCAACTCTTACCTGAAATGGTGCAAGGAATGTTGAAATTAGAGAAATTCACGACTGAGATTTCACCGATCGACCTCCGATATTCAGTATCGATAGCAGAGTGAAACATTTGCTGTGCATAGTGCATCAGTGTCAATATGAGTATTAATCATTTGCTATTGTTTTGCCGTTCACCGTTACGTTGATATATCAAGAAAAATGCGCTGCCTATTGTCAAAATAAGCGGACAGCTATAACTTCATAGAAATCTGATCGAGTTCAATCATTCACAAATTTGGTGAAACTATTATCAAATAGATAAGGAATGTGTTATCTATTATCTATTGTTTCTACTAACCATCAGTTAGTCAATGAATTCATCAATAGTTTTGATTTCTTAACTGTAAGTCCTTCAATATATGCGTGATCAAATGCAATTTTCTAGTAATAGAAGCAACCTATTTCTTTCGGCTGAATCGCGAAACAAATGATATGTAGCGATGCAGTCTTCACTTAATTTTTAGTGCATTTGTGAGACCATAGCACTCTATGACATAGTTCAGTCTACGGAGAAAAGGAAATTCAATTCGATTTACTGTTGTTGAGTCACGAACCAATTGATAAGTTATGACAGGGTTATTTTGTCTGTCATAGAAATCGGATCGAATGCAATAATTCAAGACTAGGAAATATAAATCTCTTATCATGTCAAAATTAGTATAGAATATATTATCTATTGTTTCTACATTGCATCGCTTTATCAATGAATTCATCAATTGCTTTGATTTGTCCTATCTTTAATGTATTCATGATTTCATAGAAATCTGATCGTGTACAGTCTGCTAGGAACGGAATCAGCATTCTTCTTTCTGCGTTGTATCGCGGACAAATTGATACGAAATGATAGATATCTTCCGTCACATCATTTTCACATAATTTGCAAGTAAAGTCATTATGAGTGCTTCGATTTTGATATGTTCCAACTTCTGCTGCGAGAGTGTGATTTCCAGTTCGCAATTTAAGGATATAATCAGTTTTTATTTTTTCATCAACTAGACACAGATATTGTTTCATATCGGATTGGAATCTACAGAGCTCTAAGTATCTTAGTCCTTTGTTGCTATTCTTTGCACTATTTATCCATTCACTTCGGAAATATTCAGTTAGACGATTGTTAACAACAGTTTTATATCTTTTGTCGTAAATGTCAATATTCTGTAACTTTTGTAAATGGATTTTCTCCATAAGTTTGAGTATTCTGTTACACCATGTGTTATGGAATAATTTTTTATCAATGCTGTGATTTATCCTGTTAAATAAACGTGTAACTAGACTTTGATTAGTTTTAGTTTTCAACTTAAGATAATAATTCAAGGCTGATTTGTAACAATGAAATTCCATAGGTTTTACATCAAATTCGCCAATAATGCAATAGTTCGGTGTAGTGATTCTTTGGTGATGAAATTTTTTGTAGAACTGCATAATTATTTTATTTGGATCATTTAAATTTCTATCAAAATAGAACTCACAACCGTATTTCATTTTTGATAAGGTTAGCATTTCAAAAGTTTCATTTAGAATTTTTGAGTTGATATTTCCAAATTCTTTCAGTGTTTTAGCAGTCAAATATGATGATGATCGTCCTTTCTTTGTGATCTCTTCAATATGCTTTCTGTCAGTTTTAGCTATCCAGATACCTAAATATTTGTATTCTTCTACTATTTCGATAGATGTTGTGGTATCATCATTATTTTTTAGCATGAGCTCTTTAAAGTTTTCTTTCTCATTATAAATCATGATTTTAGTTTTGTTGTAATTGATGGTAAGTCCATTTTCATTACAAAAAGTTTTCATGTGTTTGATTTGCTTGTTTGATTTCCTTGTTGAGATTCACTAAATAAAACAATATCATCGGCATAGACTAATGAGGTAAGCTTTATATCATCTATTTTATTTGGGTCGATATTATTTATGTTTTTATGTAGTTCTATCAAAAAATCATTGATATATAGACAAAATAAAGTTGGCGATAAACTATCTCCCTGTGGAATTCCATTTTCTAATATAAATTCTTCACTTTCGGCTCCATTAAGCAAAATTTTGTATTTCTTCTTATCTATAACATTTTCCATCAAAGAAAGATAATGACCATTAGGAATGATGCCTCTTAATTTATTGATTAAACGATATTTTGGGATTGAATCGAAAGCCTTTGATAGATCAATGAAGCAAATGTATAATTGCTTTTTACTGTTTTTATAGATTTGTATGACTTCTTTTAGCATCCAGATATTGTCTAAGGTAGAATTTTCTTTCCGAAATCCTGTTTGACATTCATGAATTAATCCATGTCTGTCAATCTAAGTATTCAGTCTGTCATTTAATATTTTTGTAAGCACTTTCTCAACAAAGGAAGACAAATTTATACATCGGTATGAGTTACTATTGTTTTTATCTCCTTTTTTGTATATGGGACGCAATCTAGTAAACACCACCCTTGACAATTTTTGCTATTCTGAGATAGAGCCGATCTAAGTAAATTTGGTCAAAATTTGACAATTTTCTTTTATTTCATTTTCTGATTGTTGGTATCATTCTCCTATTCTGACTGAAATATTGAGCTTGTGCGCAATCTACAAAGGCAAAAAAACAGTTTAAAAAAGCACATTTTTGCTATTTAACTGCTTTTGCAAATATACTTTTTGGTGCAAGTATGTCGTGATATACTTTCACCATTTGCATCTACATTCTTTTTGTGATATGATAATTGCCGTTATTTTAATATGCTAAATTTTTCGTACTACCTAATATTTGGAGTGTGTTTGAATTCAATTTATTCCAGTATGGATTCTCTTGAAGGTGAAGACGTATTTTTGGTTCGGCTGAAGTTTTAGAAGAATTCACGGAATCTACAGTCGATGCCGCTCGAATTTCTACAGAAGAAGAATCCGCCGAGTTGCACCAGATCTTACAAGAAGTAAATCGTTAGTTAAACACGAGAATTTTCTTATATAATGCGATCATACCAGTGATTAGCTGAAAATGAAACAAGAGTGGTGCTTAATAGATTTTTCTTATTTCTGTACAATACAAATTAAACCCAGCTTAATCATAAAAATTGAACAAAATGCCATCGCAGAACGATTAGAGATGGGGACTTCGCGGTTTCCTCGACTTGAAAACAGTTTTTTAAATTTTAAACGAAGGGTGGTGTTTAATAGATTTTTTGAATGTTGATCTTATCAATGTTGAATGATAACATGCACCACTTTGATAAATTTTCTCGTCTTCCTTTATCTAATAGATACATTTTTCATTTCAGAGCTTGACGACAATGCTCTTTTTTGAGAGTAATTGAATATCCTAGCTCTCAAGAGCCAACTTCTCAACCAATTCTGAATCCGAAATGGATGGTGATAGAGAGGTGATCCACAGGAAGATGCTCAACGGATGTGGCTGCAAGAACGTTAATCATTTTGACCCTATGACTGTTGGTGATATATATATACTCTCAGGTTAAACCTGAGATCAATGACATTCAATGATAGAAGTTTATGTATACTAGCTATGTTGCACACCATGAAGTCTTTTGCTGTTGGAAAACGAGTTAACACCCATGCAGTCAACGGCATACGAGTTTGTCGCCATGCATGGGCCTTTGCCCACTTCACTGATATTGACTTGTTGAAGAAATTAGCTCAACACTACGAAATTCATGGTCTCGTTCCCAGAGCTCATGGGAATACTTCCAAAATTCCTCAGCGAACAACAAGACTCCCGCTAACTGCCGATGATGCGTTTTCAGTTGTCAACTTCCTAGACAACATCGCAGCTCGCTTTGGGATTCCTCATCCAGCATCAGAGGTGATATTCATCCAGGCAAATCTCACTCATAAGAAGGTGGCTGTTTTCTATAATATCAATGCTTTAAAACCAATTTCCTTGTCGAGTTTTTGTCGCATCTGGAGAGCTTATCGTCCAAATATTAAACGGATGAATCCCCGATCCGATGTTTGTGATGTTTGTGAAGCTTCTGGACATAAGATAGAAAGCTTGAAAGGAAAATCTATTGATGACGAAGACGATTTTGCAATTCATGATGCTGAGTGAACGAAGATTTCAAGGCTCATTTGAAAACAGCTGAAGAATGTAGAACAATGTACGAAAAATGGAGAACGGGGAGTTCAACCCCCGTCTTAACGATCGATTTTGCTCAGAATGTGCACCTGCCGAATTATGCTAGACAGGTCGGACCTCTATTCTACGTTGTACCCTTGCGGGTCAACTTGCTTGGTATACTCCATGAGCAAGGCCCTATTCAACATAACTATATTATCGAGGAAGGATCGACTCCCGGGACCGATAATGGCTTCTGTCACAGTGTCAATGTTATTCTCACCTGTCTGAAAAATGTTCTTGACACCAAAATCTCTTTGGAAGACACACTTCGCTTACAAATGGATAACTGCGCGGGTCAGAATAAAAATCGCTTCGTTATGTGGTTTCTTGTATACCTGTTGGTTCAACATCGAACACTGAAATCCATTGAAGTTGCTTTCATGCTCAAGGGGCATACCAGATGCAGAGTCGACTCATACTTTGGAAACATTAAAAAGAGACTTAGAGAAACTGATGTGGCGTCAATAGATGAGCTATAGTTTGTGCATCTCACGTAGTGCCTCTGCAAATGAATGTACATCTATGGAGTCAGGAACCTGGACTGATTGGCGAACATTCTGCACAGACAACAAATTCGGCAACATTCCGAATATTTCCAAGCTTCAACACTTGGTGTTGAAGAAATAGAACAACGGGATCACTATGACATGTCACGAGCAACCTGATGACCATGGTAAAAAAGTAAACCTTCGACTACCTGAAGTTTGGTGTCCCCCGAAAACTGTATCTTCACCAGGTCTCTCATTAACTATTTGATGGCAAAAGCTTTTCCACATTTACAAGAGAATGATAAGCCGTGTTTCAGAGAATTTCTATGCAGCAGGTTGCGGAAATACCAGTGCATTGTAAGTGTAGACAAAATGGTAATTTGAGACTCTTTTTACAAGACGTAAACGTCATGGTTCATGCAGTGTTATGTTTATCACAGCGTTTATGTGCATTGTAATTCAATAAAAAGTGATTTTCAGTAATCATTTGAGAAGTTTTTCTTTTTAACACTAAAGAGTTTTGAAAACTAATGTGAAAATTAGAATGTAATATGTTTAAAATAATTTTTCAAAGTAAAAATTCGTCTTTCCCTTTTAAAATCGCTCTCCTGAAAAACTTTGAAAAAAAATTGAGTCAGATTCCTCATTTTCAATCGCGTACATCTTCGGTTCTAGATCGAATTTTGACATCCGGTTTTTTTCAAATGAGAAAAATGAATCTCAGATTTTCAGAATATATTAAAATATAAAAATCCGAAAAATTTTCGAAAAAGGTGTTGAATAGATTTCGTGCCATATAGGTATCATCCAACTTAATTCCCATGGAGTGCTTTTATCTTGAAAATGCTGTTATTGAGTATTTTCAATATCTGGATTTGGCTGAGGTTATTTTTGAATATTTCGTATACAACATGATCTGGACCACTTGATTTCATATTTTTCGTTGATTTTATTGCTTTTTCGATTTCTTCGACTGTGATTCTGTTATCTAAAAGATTTTCCTCAGTTATCACAGGTAAATTGAAAAAGTTGATTTTTTTTAACTACGTTTGATATGCTCAATTGAAAATCTTTAACTTTAGTAACATCCTTAAAATTTTCTGCACTTAGTTTAGTGTCTATTTTTTTGTTTTTTCCAGGTCTATTTCTATTTATTAGTTCCCAATATCTTTTGGAATCATTATTTAATTTTGCCTTTTGTAACTCTTCTAATTTTGTTTTTTGTAGTTTTCTTTTTTCTAGTTTCAGAGTTTTATTAAATTGTCTCTTTTTTTCTAATAAAGAGGTTAGGTTTTCTTCAATTTGGTTATATTTGTACACATCAATTGCATTTTTATAATTTTTTCGAAGATATCTAGTATTTTTTGAGTATTTAGCTTGTTTTTTAAAATCCATTTTCTGGTAAATCTCCTTACTTGTGTTAACTAATTCATGATACAAATCTTTTGTATTTAACTGTTTTTCATTTATCTTTTCTGCAAGTTCTACACTTTTTGCAAATACGACTTCTTGATATTCATAGGAATTAGAATTAAATATCATTTTGAATGGTCTTGCATTCTTATACATGGTGCGACCACAATGTTTATTATGCATTTTTGATTCTGATTTTATATCCAAGTTTATGTCTATCTTCAATGATCTATGGTCCGTAAATAGCTTAGGTTCAAGTATTTCAAAGGCTTTCAATTTTCCTATCATAGATCCTGATAAGATTAGATAGTCAACAACTGATTTATAGTTCCTACCATTTTGGATTTTACAAAATGTATGTGCGCCTTCTTCATATCTGCCATTAGCTATGACAAGAGATGTTTCATTGCAGAATTCTATCAATTCTCTACCTTGTTTATTTATTACTGAATCGTCTGACATTCTAATGAGGAGATCCATATGTTCGTTGTCATTTACTATACCAGTTCTACTATTAAGGTCTCCCAACATTAGTATGTTCTTCATTTTGTATTTTTTAATATAATCTTTTATTCTATCAAAGTAATATTTATCAGCATATTTCGAATCTCTGCTTTCTCTGTAGCAAAGTATCAGAAAGATTTCCTTCATATCTTTCCATTTATTGTTAGCAATTTTGACTATTAATGTATCCCCGTTTTCGGTAATTACCTTTTCGATACTTTGTTGGTTTATATCATTTCTATAATATAATCTAGCTCCTTTAATTGGTCTTCCAAAATTATTTTTATCTTTGCTTATCGTTTCGATTATACCATATCGATTTAATGAGAGAGAAATATTGTTCGATTCATTTCCAATTAAGTGTGTCTCTGTAAAACATATGAGATCAACACCATTTATATCTTTCATCATGTCAGAATCTTGAAGCTTATCTCCATTTAAGCCATTAATGTTAACGTGATATATTTTCAATGTTTCATAGTTAGGATCGCTCACTTTTTTGGTATTTTCCGTCTCCTCTCCTCGTTCATCTATGTTAAAATAAAGGTGGCACTGAATAAGTGTTCGTGTTGGGGTACATCATACCTGGTTGAGGCACAGGTTGATAATTCACAGATGAGAAGTGTTGCTGTTGTTGAGGATAATTGAGCTGGTATTGGCCATGCGACGGATGTTGATGGGGTGCTGGTCCATGATATTGGGGTCTCACTCTTGTACGATAAAATCCTCCATTATAGTTTCCATTCCATCTTTGTCTTGGTCTCCTCGCATTGTAGCAGTTTCTCGCAATATGGCCGGGTCGAGAACATACATGCAGATAGGAGGTGGTCTTCTTTGATTGTTGCGGTTATAGGTTCCATTACGATGATATATTGCCGTTGGTGGTGGTGGTGGAGGTGGAACTGTTGTGGTGTTGGTTGGAACTGCTGTTGCTTTTGGTGATACTGCTTCTTGCTCATCGAATGTCTGATGTCGTCGAGTAAGTGTTTTAGGACAGTCATTTCACTTCTTGTCTCCTCTTTGTGCTTTTGGAACATATGCCGTAGGTCATCATCATTGCTGTTGTCGTTGTGGCTTGGCCTGCTCTGGTGGTCTTTTTCTTCGTATTGGGTCAATTGGTCCTGTAGGACTGTCAAAGAAAGCGCCATATCATCGTTTGATCTCTGTAGGGCTCGTGCTTCTTCATTAAGGGTCTCAATCTGCTCCTGCAGAGTGTTTTTCTCTTCTATCACCTTGCTTAAATTGTGAGTTAAGTCCAAGATTTCTCCGTCCTTTAATTGTAGTCGCTTTTTGTAATCGTCCAGAAGAGCAGATTTACCATCAAACTTTGACATTTTCTCCTTCACGATGGTCAGTTCGGCCGGATGCATTTGCTGGACGCACTCTGCACAAGCATATTTTCGGTGGTAAAGATTTTCTTTGTAATATTTTACTAGCTCATACTCAGGGAGGTCGGTACCCACAAAGTGCCAAAATGTGTCGCACTTCTGCATTGTAATCCGTCCTGTGATGTGGATTGTTGGCATTTCTTGCACATATTCTGTACATTGGCGATAAAGCTGGACGATGGGGATGTTGGCTGATTTACAACCGGTGTTGGTGTTAGAGTTGCTGTCGCCGCATTCATCATTCTGAAATGGTGCAAGGAATGTTGAAATTAGAGAAATTCACGACTGAGATTTCATTGATCGACCTCCGATATTCAGTATCGATAGCAGCTCTCTCTCTCTCTCACAAAACTCAAAAAGTTTATTGCCCATCTTGTGGGTACAAACGTTATGGCAATGACAAATAATGCGAAGTCCTATTATCGGCAGAAGATGACAGTTGACATGATGTGATGGGTGAATGAAATGAAAGTTAAAAGAAAACACTATCACCTTGGTCGTCGTTGAATTGCGTAGATGGCGTTGTGATTGGAATGAGTCTGAAAAAGTCTGAGTTATGTGCAGATGATGATAACAGTATTCATGAACATGTCAACAGTTAATCATGATTTCATCACATACAGAGGAGACAAAGCATGCACCATGTTATTTACAAAGTAAGTTTATGTTATTAAAGAAGTTATTTATTGTTTTTATTTACACATCACACCCAGCAGCAGGTCATTAATGCTATTATTAGTCCTATTATTTAATCGGAAGAACGGTTAATTAATAATGTTTCAGGTCTAAGAGAATACATGTATCATGTTTTGTACATACCTGAAAGACAGTTTGGAAATGATTAAATGATATACAGAAAAGCGAGTTGTGTCACCGACCTCCGATTTAGACTTTCAGCAAGTGACAAGGAAATTTCTCCGCTCTACACTGTAAACCAGCATCTCCTAAAGCGAGCTGAATCACCTCCTAAAGCAAGACACTATTCGTAACTAATAAAAAAATCCTAAAGCATGCGCCTTTTAGAAGGCTAGCCTCTCACCTCCTAAAACATGTTTTCAATGCCATATTCTACTTTTCCCTTATGACAATGCATACTACTATCTTTAGTCAGCAATAGACGGGTTACGCATTGAGATTTATTGCTGACAAAGCTCTCATTATATTCATTCAATATTTATCTCTTGCTTTACAAACAACCCTCTGAAGAAATAAGAACCCTCTAACTCCTGTAGTACTGTTATGCAAGAAAACATGATATTAGTGTTGTACAATTCGATCGAATACATAAAACAAACTTTACTGAAATTCACTTGAAATTTATAAAATTAACACCCAGTACCAAATTGAATACAATCACAGGTCTATTTATGTAACAGATGCAACGAAATCTCATGTATACATGTACAATGAAAATTTTGGCCTGACCACGCAATTTTCGGTGAAAAAAATACAAATGCTACATAATATAATCAGTGTCGGGACAGTAAAAAATGTCAAAAACATGCAGGATATTTATTACAGAATTATGTGGATAAAGCAATAAAGATACAGTTGCAATAAAGATAAAGTAACAAATAGAGTCTCAAGATGCGAATATCGAATAACAATCAAGTGCTAGATATGCAAATCAATCTCTATTATTGTTTAAGTAAATTACGATTTAAGCTAGCAGATATTGCAGCTCTAAAACATCATGGAAATCATCAAGGAATTATTATAGAAAGATGGAAACTAAAGAATTCAAAGTAATTTATGGCACCAAAAAAATTCACAGAGTTTTGCAGTGATCTTGGTGAAGATGTGATGCACACGAAAAAGTCCTTCCAGCAGTTTCTACGGTGGCAAAGTACTGTCGATTACGTTGGAGATTGTACGTTAGAAACAAGACTGTATGTACCGTGATGGCATAGATGATGCATCCGTCAAAGCACATATATAATATTTGGACACCATATATTAGTATTCACTGATATTCCAGTCGAGATGATTGCTGAAAAGAAAAAGGAATTTCAGTTACGCACTATGGAGTGAAAGGAAGAATATAATTAACTTTAAGATACAAGGACGTCAGATCTACATGTTACATGCTGAAGGCTGAACAAATTATGATTTTCTTCAAAAATTGGAAGTTTGTGATTTGACAGATAATTGAAAAAAAAATAGAATTTCTTATAATCATGCATACACAGAGCACATCGTATTTTTTAATTATTTTTATTACGCTATCTATTTTGATATACGCCTAGATAATATAGTTTATCAATGCTGAATTGAATACATGCACATGTATTTTGATAAAATGATTGAAACCTCTTGTTGCAGAAAATTGGCTCCTTTGTTAGTTATTTGATGTTCTACAGATTATGGAAATTCACTAGCTTCAGATCTCCAAAAAATAGCACATATTATGCTAATAATCCATATTCACAGGTACTAGCTTTCGTTTGAAAGTTCTAATGCAATACTGCACATGTTTTTTATTGACTCTCCCACTTCAGACAGCATGCACTGTCTTGCAAACTGTTATGTGTCGACAACAAGTAGCCATACTTATTAATCGGATGAAAACAATGTGAGTGTCACAGGTCTCTACCAAACATGCATGAGCTAAGTTGACTTCAGAAATAATAACTGGTGTGGCTTATATGGCCCAAGATCGTCGTTAGAAATTTTATAAAAATTAAAAAATGGAATTTCTCCTTTTCTACGGTGATTTAATAGCCATTGTGAAGGCGTCTGAAACTGTTCAACGTCAGAGGTCTTGGTTTTATGTGAGTATATTTCGTTTGAGGAAACAAGCATGATATGCTGATCATGAGATGATTTTATGAAAAAGAATAAAAAAAGTTCCATTCAATAGGCGGACATTTTCTTGTATCAGAATTACCTTATCATGTATTTTTACAGAATAGAAAAATTCTGTATTAGTTAATTAATCTTCTCTTTTTGTGTTGATGACTGTTTAGTCTTTCTTATTTGTGCTGGAGTCTATTTTTGCCTTGATATCATGCTACGTTGAGAACTTAATAATAATGACTAATATGAATAGAGTATGAAAGAGACTTTCATTGCTAAAATGGATTTACTTTTAAAAGTAGCCAATAGGATGGACTGAATATTTATAGAAGTCGAACACTTAACGCCGTGCATTAATTAAAAGTACGTTTGCATCCAATAGTGTCTGGACATTGTAGAATTTGAAACCGCAGATATTTGAATACTGACAAGAAGGATGTTTATTGGCTGAAGATTTTATACAGAAGTATAGAAGTTCTAATTTGTCAGTAGTCTGTTGGCCCATAGTTCAACATCCGGAATTTCATATATTTTGATGAGTATTTATTAAACGAATTCACAACTATATGGCAGAAGAATTTTGATAGATTAGATAAAAACGTTTAAAAGATTGAATGCAAAATTTTAAGCATATGTTTACAAAGATGTTTCTTCTTAAATGTATGAATCAGGAAAGACTGAAGACAATATTTCTACTACATAATGGAAACGAATATCCTTCAGTGTCGTCTATTGCATTTTTTCGATGTCTATACTATTATCTGACTAAAGATTATCATGACAGTTAGTGATAAATGGCTACATTAGCAGGTTACAGTCAACTAATTTGTGCCTCCAATAAACTAAATACAAAATTGATTGTTGCATTTCTATTAAAATTCATTGAAATAAACGAATTTTCGAATATTCTGAATATAATTGACCACACATAAATGATACATGCGTACATCAAAGCATTTAGAACGTTGCATTGAATCCTAAACTTGATATGCTAATTCAATAACCCTTCACATGCGTGCATCTACTATTTTTCTACCTTCGTTCGGAAACCTTATTGGACACTTATAACAGATGAGTACTTTGCGCAGTTTCTATGAATGCGCATTTGCTTCTCAGAGGCTTCATCGAGCACAGATAACGCGAATGAATGCATGAAATTGAAAAAACAATGTATGCCTACCTCGAAAATTTTCAGCTTTTCCAAGTTACTATTTGCATTATCCGCAAAAAATTAATTTAGTCCCGTTATGAAAAGTGGCATTTTAACTACAGAAGTCGCAGACTGGATTTACATTAGTGCTATACAGCATGCATGCATTACAACTCTTTCGAATAGGCTATCAGAGCAACAGGAATCTCACCTCATTTTTCAGAGCTGCCGTTAGTTGATGAACCAGATTGATCAGTATATCTGTCACGATTGACTATCACGAGAAAATGTAGAATGCAGATTTTTGGCCATTTGGTTTCAAGTCATTATATTTCTTTTCCATTTATCCAGCATTTCGATCGTCGTTGATGGGAAAGATGTAGTCTCCTGGTATGACATCATGATACCCATACATTTGCAATTTACTACTGCACAACTTCAACAGATAATTTCAATGAACAATTTAATTGCAATATCACTGACGGAAAGTCAACTTGCCACTCGAAGTCAAAGCCAGCTACATAACCTCGATGAGATGAAGCGGAGAATGATTCACGTATACATACAGCAACGTGAACTTATGATGTCCTCAATAGCAGCTATTGTTATGCGACAGCGTTCCTGCTGTCTGGCAAGCAGTGACTCACGCTCTCCTCTATGCAGATGCTTACGTCTAAGGGTTATTGTTCTCTTCAGTATGCTAGCCTACTAATTCAACTTAGCCTTCTGATATTTTAGTGTGTGGCGCTTTAGGATGCAGATTTCTTCCGCTTTAGGAGGTGCCAGATTACAGTGTAGTGTCTATGAAAGTGATTAATCTTCATCATCAACTGTCAGCTACGCAATGTATTGTTCCTATTCACTATTTTCTAGTCGGTCAGTATTTATTGTCTTAGTAATCTCATTGCGTTCTTTGCCAAATATCTATTGTTGCAGCTGCAATTAGTTTCCATTTGTCTAGATATCGATTCGATAAGTCTATAATGATATTATGTGTAGCGCTTCCTATTTATAACATGTGCAGTTAGTCCACATTCCGCTGTCTATGATTTCAGACGTAATTGTTCTTTCGACAATCTAGCTGTTGAGATGCGTCGATCCATGGATATCCATGGTCAGACATGCAAAGTGCTTCTTAAATGTAGATTGAACAGTCTACAATCCGCTATCTATGACTTCTGATATTCATTGCCTTTTCGATGTACTCGTCTATTGGTCTAACATGCCCAATGGTCAAAGAATTCATAAATTCATAGAAGTATGATCGAGTAGCATCTTTCAGATGCGGTATTAAAGCACTTCTTTCAATGTTGTAAGCTGGACATGCAACAATAAAATGATAGATATCTTCAGTTTCTTCTTGATCACATAATTTGCAGACACAATCTCCATATGTATTACGATTTTGATAAGTACCTGCTTCTGCTGCTAGTGTGTGATTTCCAGTTCTTAGTTTGACAATGTTATTAATTTTAATTTTATCTCCACTATCCATCAAATAAGGTTTTAATTCACATTGAAATCTACAAAGCTCTAAATACAGTCAGTACCGGATAATTCGATATCTTATAATTCGATTTTTCGGTTAATTCGATAGATTAGCCAAGTCCCCACCTTTTTGCATAGCACTAAGGTAGTTTTTGTTCGGTTTATTCGATATCAGTTAATTCGATATTTCGGTTAAATCGATAAGAAATTTTGCACCATAAGAGAAATAAATGCACATCATTAATTCGATAAACTGAGTCAGATTTCTTTCACTGAAATTCACTGCAGTCAAAAGGTTATTCAATTTAAAACATGAAAGGCTCTCACTGGGAAAGCGTCTTTTGTAATATCAAAAATATCTATGACAATTTTACATCGGTCGCTTTTGCGGCCACGTGACAGTTGCGATTGATTAATCATAGCAATCGATAGGCTTATAGTTGAGCTTAAGGAGAGAGAGAGAGAGAGAGAGAGAGAGAGGGTGGCTTTTGATTTCTATGATTGCATTTGAATTTCAAAAAGCAGAACCATTGATCTTAAACTCACTGAATCAGGATTAATTTCATTCATATCTCGAGATGAAGTACAGCTGCAAGTCATTAGCTGAAAAACAAGAGATCCTTCGATATGTGAACGCCAATCCAGGAATGAAGCAAAAGACAATCTGTAAGCGCTTTTCCCTCAAACAATCTACGCTGGCAACATTAATAAAGAACAAAAATCAGATTACAGAAGCAATGAAGCACGACAATTCGACGAACAAAAAGAGACTGCGTCTTTGCAAATACGACTGTGTGGATGAGGCTTTTGAGATTTTTTATGGTGTAATAAAAGTGACTCCATCGTCATCAAATATGCTGATGATGTTATACTTTGTGGAATTGTATTTGAAACTGAGAGCTCCATGAACAGTAATGTGAGTGGCATTTTTCCACAATTTTCTTCATGGTCTGTAGCAAACAAAATGTGCATAAATCACTCAAAAAGCTGTCAAATGTACATCCACAAATCTAGAAGTAGCATATTCTTTTCCGACAATTTCCTTCAGAATTTTCCAATTAAAGATGAGGTGAAATTGTTAGGTGTTATTTTTGACAGTAAGATGAAATGGTCCTCACATGTAAATTATATTGTAAAAAGGGCAACATCTCGCATCAATGTACTACGACGTCTTAAACCGTATGTATCGAATGACTTTCTGGTTCAAATATATAACGGCTGTATTCGTTCCATCTTAGAATATTGCGCGCCGATTTTTGTAAATTTGAATGCTGGATTGTCTTCATCAATAGAGAGAGTGCAGAGTCGATGCCACCGTGTAATTTGTGGACCACATGTGAATGTGAAAAGTTCATACCTTTAGACTACAGACGCATGATTTTGGGATTTAAGCAATTTCTTTGTGCAGTAAATGACGAAAACCACCTTCTTCATCATCTTGTGCCCCCAGTGATGACTCGCTCACAAAAATACAAACTCCCTTTGTCTCAGACAGTCGCATGCTCCAAAACATTTATGACATCGATGGCTAAATTATCAAACAGCGGTTTCAGCCTAAAGTAACTTTTGTAAACTGACTTGTTGTTTGTAACTTTTGTTGTTGTTTAACTTTTGTTCTTGTAATGAAAAGTGTTTTTACTTTCAAATGTTGTACATTCCTCACGCTTCTCATTATTGAGGAAATTCGAAAATATACGTTATTCTATTCTATTCTACTCTAAACAAAGCAAAGCAAAGCAGTGTGGGGTAATAATAAAAGTTCCTATAAATGTAAAAGTAAAAACCCATATCATTTTACAAGTACATGTACATGTACAATGGATGTACATTTATGGATGAATTCGAGTTTATACGGGGTCTATCTAGTCATTTTATGAAAATAATTCAAAATAACCTTAGCAAAAATAGGATTTCCATAATTACACTTCAAATTTCAGTAGAATCGGATAATTCGATATCTCGGATAATTCGATATTCTCATCTAGTCCAATGAATATCGAATTAACCGAAATTGATTGTACATTAATCCTTTATTACTATGCTTGGCACCGTCGATCCAATCTTTCCTGAAGAATTCAATTAGCGCGTTGGCAATGAATTTTTTAGACTTTCCACTGCATTCGAAACTTTTGATCTCTGAGCAATTGACTTTATCAAACAGTTTAGATCTTTAAACACTTTGGTTTAGATATTCTAACATACCATGAATTTCGATACGTTTTATTGTCTACGTTGCACTTAATGTTTTTAAAGATTCGCGCTACTAATCTTTTATCATTGTTCTTATTTAGCTTTAGAAAATAATTCATGGCAGATTTATAACAGTAAAATTCCATCGTGGTCCAAATTTACCAAAAATGCAATAATTAGCAGTGGTCATTCTTAAATGATAATATTTTTTATAAAACTGTAGAATGACACGATTTAAGTCAGCTAAATTTTTGTCAAACAACAGTTCGCTGCCATATCTCATTTTTGACAATGTCAACATTTCAAATGCTTCTGCAATTATCCCACCGTCAACTGTATTGAATTCTTTCAGGGTTTTGGCAGTTACATATGAGGATGCTCTTCCTTTCTTGGTTAACTCTTCGATGTGTTTCCTATCATTTTTAGTAATCCAATAACCCAAGTATTTATATTCATCTACAACTTCAATTGGAGATATGTCATTATCTTCTATAATTAATTTGTCATATCTCTGTCTTTCCCCAAATATCATTATTTTAGTTTTATTGTAGTTTATTTTCAAGCTATTTAGTTTGCAGAAGTCATGGAAACATTTTATTTGTTTGATAATTCCAGTCTGTGTCTCACTCAGTAATAAAACATCATCTGCATATATAAGTGACGCTATTTGTGAATCAGCTATTTGTACTGGATCGAATTCATCAAGATTTTGATATAGTTCTTTCAAAAAGTCATTTATGTATATACAAAATAGGGTTGGTGACAAACTATCTCTCTCTCTCGTCTTGGATCGTCTTGGATTTAGAGTCGGGTTCAAGCCTACTGATACGCATGCCATCCTGAGTCCGTCTTCGTACCATCCGAAGAGTGTGTTTGTGGGCATCCTATTCAGTCAAGTGTATAGGTGGTGCACTCATTCTTCAACTTATGCTGACTTTCAGACGACCAAGAGTACTGTCCAACCTGTTTGGATCAACCAGGGCTACACCCGCTCTGCCATTAGAGACACTGTCCGTCGAGTGTTTGCCCTTACGGGCCAAAGTCCTGGTAACTGGGACACTGGTTTCTTTCCGTGCAGTTGTAGCATATGTTCTTATGGACGCTTTACGTGTACTGTCCTTAATCCGTATACCAGTAGTCGTCTTTATATTGTACATAGACTTACCTGTCAATCAACTAACGTTGTTTACTACATACAGTGTCAAAGGTGCAACATCGGTTACGTCGGTCAGACTTCCCGTTCCTTGTCTAAGAGAATTTCGGAGCATCTGTACCACATTCGTAGCTCACAACCTACCCCAGTCGGTCTGCATTTCAACGGTGGTTGTTTTCTTGGTGATTTTTCCTTTTTTGGTTTGGAGCACTGCCCTCGTGAGGGTAAAAGACTTTTGAAAGAGAATTCTTGGATGACTCGCCTGGAGTCTTTGAAACCCGGTGGCCTGAATCAATCATTGAATAAATCGGACAAGTTGCATTTAGTTGTTCCTTTCAGTGACTGCTCCAGCCGTGTTGTTAAGTTATGTAAGGACCTAGTTCCTGAGATCCCCGTGTGTGCATCATTGACAATGCACCCCAACCTGGAGAGGTTACTTACGACCAACCGTTAGTCGTCCCATTGTTTAATTCTTTCTATGTATTCTTTCATACATATCGCTTTAACTGCTGTATGCCTAGTTCACGCATACCAGTATTATACTCTTTTTTACATTTACTTTACTTAGAAGCATATCATACCTACCTTTATTTGTTGTGTGCATGCTTGTGGATATCTGCATGCCGAGTGCTTCTGTTTATGCTTATTGCTGCTTATTATTTGTGCATATCTTCTGTTTATTCATGCTTTTTAGTTAATGCTTTATGCATGTACTTGTGTTCATGTATTTAGATGCAGGCCATTTAAGTTTCATTCCAGTGATGTTGTGTTATCAGTTAATGCTCTATTGCATGTCTTATCTGCTTTCATATTTGAGTTCTCAAAGAGTTTCTGCTTTCTTGCAGTTTATTTGGCATTGAAAAAGTTAAATAACGAAACCGGTCTGCCATTACTCTTGAGTTTTTCCCTCATTGCATGTACACTGGTTGGTCGCTGCTGTTTTCGGATTGTTAGTGTGGTCGGTGTGTGGATCTCGGGGGTCGCTTCGGCTGCCTCTCTCTCCTTCTCACTCTCTCTCCCTCTCCCTCTCTCTCCTCACTCTCACTCTCACTCTCTCTCTCTCTCTCTCTCTCTCTCTCTCTATATATATATATATATATATATCTCTCTCTCTCTCTATATATATATATCTCTCTCTCTCTCTCTCTCTCTCTATATATATATATATATATATATATATATATATATATATATATATATATATATATCGCTCTCTCTCTAGAACGTTTATTAGCCATCGTCGTGGCAAAACATACATGAATGGTTTATAAAATGATTGTGAAGTGAATACAATACGACAAGACGAAATGGTGAAATGATAAAATGAAGCGATGGGATGAAGCATGTTCGATATCCACCAACACTATCAAATTAATTTGATCATTGATAGGAGAGGAGACTCTTTAAGTAACATAGGTATCAATATCTGTTCAACACATGGGCTACAGATAATTTAAATCAAAATGTAAAGGCTGAAATGTATTGTACAGTATAAATAATTAACATTTAATTCATGTTCACTCGCATTCATTTACTTCAAAACTACATATATTTCCAAGGTAATCATTCGCTTAATATTCAGTGATCAATATCGAGTCGGTTTCTTGTTGTTAATGTTATCAATTTTATTAAATTGACAGCCACACACACTTTTACACTCAATTCCTTATGTTATTTTACAAGTCATATTCGAAGGTCCAAAAACATATAATGACAAAGAAGCAACAATTTATAAAGATTTAAGCAACAAGTAATGCAATCAAATGGTTTGCAAGACTCACCTGTAATGTATAAGTGAAAAATTTGTCTTCAATATGTGTATATGTAGGACGTATAAATTTTCCGGACCTTCAATGACTCGGTATAGTGCAAGAGTGAATTAACAGCTACAGATCAGACGTGTCCGTTGCAGTAAAGAGATCTCACTCTCTATTGTCTAATTATCGATTTGATGCAATTTGCAAGGCATGCGTGCAAAGCTATCGCTGGTGATTGTAAAACATTATCTTATTGGTTCATGTTTCAGCATGCATAGAAATCTTCTTGCCTAGTTTCATGCGAAATTGTGAATAGCTGTTTTAGGTCAAGTAGAATGGCACCGTAGAAGGAATGGCTTGTTAGCTTTATCTATATCACAAAGCAATCTCATATTTACAGTTTAACATATAGATAGATATTTGTTTTTCATTCCATTCAGTATATGGCAAACTGCTATTCATGATCAAGTGTGCCATAGAGATCTATAGTACGATGACATGCAAATCTGAGAGATGACATTCAATGTCCCTGTTTCATTGCATCCATCCAATTGGTTTTTCAATTTCTATGGCTATTGTTATAAGAAATTCACGGCTGCCCATCAAATATCTATAGTAATCAATGCATAAAGGATGCATAGATATCTCATTAATCTGAGTTTCTAATTGAATTTGCTTCCTCGATGTATCTTGCGAGCATTTTCATCTGCTTTAGATTCAGTCTGTTAATCGCATCATAGAAATCTGCTCTATTATCAGTTTTAAAGAAGGGAATGAAATTGTTCCTTATATCAATGTATTTTGAACAATGCGAGATAAAGTGCATCAAATCTTCAATATCATCACTGTCACAATTTTGACATATACATTCATTGTATGATCTTCTGTCATTATATCTACCGATTTCAGTAAATAGTGTGTGGTTGCCAGTTCTTATTTTCAAAATTGGAAGAACTACAGATTGTTTCATAAAAAATGGATCACCCTTAAACATCGCCTTAACTTCAACTTTGTCTAACTCCGCCAAACTTGAACGAATTTCTCTGAAATTTGGAAGATATGTCAGTTGTGCTTACTAATATCATTGTTGGAAATTTCAAGCATGAATATTGAGTTGTTTTCCTGTTATAGATAAAAAAGTAGTAGATAATTTGATCTTCATTTAGCAATGTTACACAAAATCATACCTCACTCTTATAAAATTACTTTTGTTTCCTTTGTTATGTAATATGTTGTTCTACAAGCCAAAAGCTATCAAGCAAAACAAAAATAAAGAAGATCGGTCAATCAGAGCCAGTATAGCACCATTATTCATCAACAATAATATAACTGCTACATGTGATTTACTGGACTTCATGTTCCATAGCTTCCTGACTTCGTTGCGGTGGTGTTGGCAGCACTCCTGATTGCTTTCAGCTAGAAATCTATCTCTTGCCGGTTGAAAACAATACAAAGCACAAATGAACAATAACGAGATCGCATTCACAAAAGGCAAAGTGTCAGGGTTTTCTTTGCGAGCTACAAGCAAGCGACTAAATGTCCTTTACACAAATGTGCATCGATGGCATAATGATGATTTTCGACTCTGTCGTAAAGAGGGCTCTGGCCGTCCACGCAAAACATCCAAACGTAGAGACCGCCTAATTTTGAGATTTGTTAAAGTTGATCCAAGTCTCTCGTTAACTGAGATGGCTGCACTTTACTCGTCTATTTCTAAGTCCACTATTCGTAGAAGACTTCACATACAGCAAGGAACCATGAATTCTGAACGCTATGTGAATGTTTTACGAATGAACATTTGCCAAATGACAGATCAACTTGGTGATCCATCGACTTGGTTATTTATGGATGATAATGCTACGTGTCACAGGAGTAGTAGAGTCAACTTATGCAAGTCTCAATTAGGGCTTAGGACATTATCTTGGCCAGCTCGTTCTCCTGATCTGAATCCCATAGAAAATGTATGGAGTATTCTAAAACTTAAGGTTCGTCGTTCACTGCTACCTACAGATGGCGTATCACAACTTACGTCACTGTTAAAAAGAGAGTGGAGAAAGTTAGATCAGTCAAAAATCAACGATATCGTCGAATCAATGCCTAGACGAATTGGTAATGTCATTGACAATAAGGGTAGGGCCACAAAATATTAGCTTCTTAAGAACCGTTACTGTATCATAGCTTATCAGATTATATAAGGGCATTTAAATATATAAGGGACATGAAATAACATGAAAAATGCTTTCTGTATCATACTTATGTTTTATTTAGTCAAATTTTAGGATGATCCACTTTTTATGAAACGGACTGTACTTTATTGTCATCTGTTAAATTCAGATACGTTTTCAGATTACATTCAAACCGGCATAAGTAATGGGCAAAAGACCGTTCCAGGACAGGACAAAATTCTCAAATTTTTTGTACTTTTAAAAACGACTAAATTTGAGAATTTTGGTCATTTTTTCAGGTTTTAAGACCTAAATTCATAAATTTAGTCCATTTAAAAAGTACCATTTTTGAAAAATTGGTATTTTAAAAGAACGACTAAATTTAAGAATTTTGGTCATTTATCAGGTTATGAAGACCTAAATTCATAAATTTAGGCGTTTTTAAAAATACCCAATTTTTCAAGTTTTTCAAAATCTCAAATTTGTGACTATGATTATTTTCTCCCCAAAATCATGACCGTTCCAGGACACCGTAAAATCATAAAAGTTAAGAGTCTCAGATTTGAGATTATAATTATTTTATCTTGAAAATCATGACCGTTCCAGGACATCGTAAAATCATAAAAGCTAAGAATCTCAAATTTGAGAATATGATTATTTTTCTCTTGCTCAAATCATGACCGTTCCAGGACACAACATCAGAAAAATTGATAATTTTAGGAGTAGTTAAAATAACCCCAGTTATCCCTAAATTTATGAATTTTTAATCATTTTTATGTCTAAACCAGGTTAAGAACCCTCTAAATCATATTTAAAATAAGTCTGGGGAAAAATATTTCTTTAAAAATGGAAGAAACAAAAGTGGAAGAAACCTCAGAAATGGAGGGAACAAAAGTAGAAGAAACCTCGACTGGGACGAGAATATATCCTTCGTTATCTCAATTAAATTTTTACGGAGCAGCGTGACTTCTTTCACTATCTCTCTCTCTCTCTCTCTCTCTCTCCTGATCCTGTCTGTTACAGGAATATTGTATTCACAATGACATGCATTCTTTAAAACAATTGTTTGTCTTCAATGAGAATAATTCCCGTATGCTTTTAATAGAATGACCTTGAACGCTAATGGAAATTTACACCAAAACTGTTCTGGTAGCCAGATAAAGTGTCAGAAAATGTGTCAGAAAGTTTGTCGACATGGCTGTCGATAAAAGTGCCGACATGGTTGTCGATAAAAGCGCCGACATAGTTGTCGATAAAAGTGCCGACTTGGTTCGACAATTGGTGTATTTTTCCATTCAAAACAATGTCGCATGAATTATGGAAACTAAAAGGAAGAGAAATGCTAATTCATTCATTTATCCTCTCTCTCATATGTCTATTGTGTTTGGATTATTTTGTTCTTTTGTTCTCATAGTGTGAATGAGATTTCACAACCCGCATTATGCGCTATTGTCTGTGATTTGCTTCACCCCTATCAGCTGACACAATTTTAGCAGCTGCTACACGCCAATTCTTTTGAGAAATTTCTGAAATAGATTTTATTTCATTTAAAATGAGCAACATAAATGAGTTCTTAAAGCAATACCGTAAACAAGCAACTACAAATTTTGATCTAAAGAAAATCGCAAATCAATTGGGAATAAAGAATTTTCATATCCTAATGAGAGACGAATTACAATTGATCAAAAATAAGCCAACTGTAAATTTCATAACAAATCTTCACAAGTCAGATCAAAAAGGAGTACATTGGTCAGCGGGAAAAAGGAATATAAACGGTTCTAATTATTATTTTGACCGCCCGGAGGCTGAGAACTATTGGTTCGACTCTTATGGACTTCCCCCAACAAATGAAGTCAAAGAATTACTTGGAAATGGAACATACAATACTTTTCAAATTCAAACACCAGGAACTACTTATTGCGGTCAATTATGTCTTTATGTTTTATTGAAATTACAGGAAGGAGTACCATTTCTTGATATTATGTTAGAATTGAATAAGGGAGTTGAATAAGGGAATTTAATTCCCGAAAAACGTTAGTTCCAAAAATTAAAAATCAAGCGAAGCTAGCTAAAGCTCACTTCGTTGTAATTCATTTTGATAAAATCGGCCTCTGATATCTTCATCATCTAAATCTTTGATTTCGTAAGTAATCGGATAAGTTTGATTTATTTTACAGATTTCAAATATTTCTTTAGTCCAATAACCAACAATGCCTTTTTCAAATTTATTCTTATACTTAAATATTCTAACTCTATCTCCAATCTTAAATTTCGGCTAAAGTTTCTTCAAATTCGGATTACTCTCATTCGAATAATTATTTTCGAATATTTTTTTCGTATTAAATCAGGATCGTCTGAAGCATTCTTTGGGGTTTCTTCAATACCTGAATGAATTTTATTGTTATAATCCTCAACAATTCCTGGTAATATCTTCAACCATTTCTGATTTCCTTGTTCTGTAAATTTCTTGAATTATTTACTTTTTAACGTTCTATTGAATATGTCTATTACTACAGCCTTTCCTGCATTTTCAGTTGAATAAACAGTTTCAAATAGTGGCCTAACATTTCGGTTATAAAACTCCGACCCTTTATCAACAAACAATTTCTTTGGCGTTCTATTATTTTCTTTAAAGATTTCTTCAAACGCATATTTAACTGACAGACCACTTTTATTTTTTAAAGGCTTCACCCGATTAACCAAAATCTATGGCACTCCTATAGGAAACGTCCTAAGGAATTATTGTAATTTTCCTATAGCGGGTAGTGCTATTGCTATGGAACTCCATTCTATGGCACTGTGGGAAAGTTTTGTCCCATTGAATTTTGGAGAACTTTGATCCTATTGCCTCTGGGACTAATTTGTCCCATAGACTTGTGGGAAATCCTGTCCTATCGAATTTCGGGAAATGCTGTCCTATCGATCTTCTGGAAATCCTGTCCCATAGAATTTTGGGAAATTCAGCGTGCATGGCAGCTCCTATTGCTACAGCGTGTCCAACCCTCTCCGAGACATACTGACGCTTTATGTGATCATGATTGTAAAGAATAATCAGTTTAGTTTAGCAATTGTGATAATGTCAATATAAAGACAACAACATGCATGAGGTATTTGCACTTTTTACTTTCGATCCCCTTGACATGTCGGTGAAAGTCTGGCCCAGATTTCAAAAAAATAGTTTGAGAATCAATCACACTATGTAGCATTATTTTTTTACTAA
Organism: Prostheceraeus crozeri; assembly: GCA_907163375.1. Classification (NCBI taxonomy): domain Eukaryota; kingdom Metazoa; phylum Platyhelminthes; order Polycladida; family Euryleptidae; genus Prostheceraeus; species Prostheceraeus crozeri. Next base: position 51,752 of record CAJQUW010011326.1, on the reverse strand, counting down.
TTTCATGATCATTCACAAAACGCCATTAATTCAAAAAACAGCCAATGATTTTTAATATTTTCTCTTTTTAGTCTTTTGAACACTTGCTTCGATGAAAAGTTTCTCAGAAATCATTCTCCATATTTCTTTCTCTTCCATTGGGAAATGTAGTTGAAGTTGATCTGCAACAAACGGGAAATAAATGATAAATATGCGATAAATGATAAGTTGATGATAGAACATAGACGTTCTGCATATAGGCAGATAAACTTCATTTAAGTGAAAATTGATGCAAAATATTGCAATTAAGGATATTTCATAATTGCTATGTTTCTTGTATTGGAGATTTATATTATTTATATAGGATTATAGCATAACAAAGCAATTGCGCCCCGCTGTGATCTTGCAGATGAAAAATACGCCAGAAGTTTCATTTTACTTGCTTATTGTCACAACCGCGTTTCGTCTGCTCTCTCAGTAGGTGTGACACGCAGAATGAATCAAGCTGATTGAAACATGATTCCTGCTAGAATATCGATCAAACAATGGTCCTTTCTTTTTATTCAAGTTGTCGATGCACTACTTCTCATATTAGTAATTTTTCTGTATATGTACTTTTTAGCCACTAGTTATTCATTTCGTGATTGCTTGTCCAATGACTGTCCATTGCTTGATCGATATCTAGCAGGAATCATGTTTCAATCAGTTTGATTCATTCTGCGTGTCACACTTACTGAAATCAGACGAAACGCGCTTTTGACAATAAGCAAGTAAAATGAAACTTTATGAAACATTATATTGACTTCCATGCATGCATGTATGCGCGTTTTCAAGGTGTAAGTATGTAAAGTTATTGTCTTTTCTAACTTTTTGCAAGCATCTTGCGATGCTGGTGGAATTTTAGAATTAAAAGCACTGCTCTTATTGATAAGATTTATGCTTCTAAGCTTTCACCTACTAAAACCGCATCAGATGAAATGAAAGAGGTTAAGCTTATTAGAGTGATTATCATGTTTGCATTAAAATTCAAATATCAATTTTAATTTTAATACATAATAAAAATAATTTCAAAATTATGGACAATGGATTCAAGCTTCATAGATAATTAATATACTATAGTGGCGGTGATATTAGATTTCTGTCATTACATTTGGTCCATACATGCTTATTTAGTGAGGAACTCATCATCCTTATGAATAGATTCTCTTCTTTGTTTCTTTGAAAAGTCGGTCGAAAAATTCGGCATTGAAAACTGAAAACCTCAGTTTCATGGGAGTTGTAGCATGGGAATAACATAGACAGGGGAATCATGGCTAGTACATCAATAATACATTAGTGGATCACGCATACTTAATTACATACATGCATAAAGACAAATACAGGAAGCATCACTTATTTACTATATTCGAAAGATGAACACTTTCTCGTAATTATTTCCTTCCTTCTGAGAGAATTTCAAATAAAATATTTATCTTTTTTATCATTTAAAAATTCTTAGATGCAAAGCGTCATTTTCTTATCACAAACGCTGCTTGATCTATTTCCAATCAGAACAACTAAATGTCGGAATTTACATTCCTTTATTTAAGGCGGCAGTCTAAAATTTCAACAACCAATAGTTAATTTATTTAACTGATTTACTTGTCAAGTAGCGATAAATGGTATCAACTTCCGTGATATAACAGGCCTGCAGAAGAGAGAAGAAAAGTTCCGACAATCAGCAGTTTTTATATTTCTCTTTGCGCTTTGCAAGGATTATTAGGAAAAGCAAGAATGCAAATTATGCAGTGGATGAAAATTAATAGATAATCGCTGAAGATAATCGCTTGAAATATGATGAACATTTGTCGAGTGACGTTCACATCTGTGCGCCCAGTGGGATTTTGAACAGGAAATGCATAATGGAACAATGACTAAAACCCGAAATCCATTTGGTCAGACTGCATGTTGAGATGATTAGCTTATATTTGATGAATCTGGCAGGCAAGTATGCAAAGTTTCGAGGAAATAATCCATAATGTAAACATGAGTTTCACTGTTCTATTTCAAGACGATCACTTGAGAAACCTGTGAGTTTGTACTAAGATTGCTTGCACATAGGGGTCAGACAACAGTAGTAAGTAAATCTACACCACTGGACCGCGCAAGATGGCCGCCGTCGCTGACGTCCCCCCCCTGTCAGACGAGTCGGCCGTGGTCCGCCGCCGTGTTGCTTCGAGTCTCACGTCCCCCCCCCCTCCTGTCAGACGAGTTGGTCGTGGTCCACCACCGTGTTGCTTCGAGTCTGACGTCCCCCCCCTGGCCCGACGACGTAGCGAGAGGTGGTTTGTGATGCGCTCTCCAGGTTGGCGTGGTGTGCCGGCCAGGTTGGGAGGGTGGAATGTCGGTGTCGGAGCTCACCTGAAAAAATCCTAAGTGTCAGAGTGACTTTGTATGGACAAAATTTTGAAAATTTTCCAAAGTGTCGCATTTCGACCTGGGAACCTGACCAAAGTTTGTTTCATCAAATTTCACTGACCCCCCCCCCGACAGCAATCTTCTAAATTTGGTTCTAGTGGATGGATTTTGTCTTATAGATACTCGTTTGAAAGAGGAGAAAAAACTGCTCGGTGACATTTTTGTTGCAAGTCAATCGAACCAACCGTTCAAAAGTTAGAGCTATTATAAGATTTTAGGTCGGAGCTCACCTGAAAAAATCCTTAATTGTCAGAGTGACTTTGTATGGACAAAATTTTGAAAATTTTCCAAAGTGTGGCATTTCGACCTGGGACCCTGACTAAAGTTTGTTTCAGCGGCTACAAAGCTGAGTGACTAAAGAAACGTATTGGAATGGTATCCTTGCTACCTAGACTATCTAAAGTTATTACCACATGTATTTGGGAAACATCGTCAATCTATAGAATAAAGGAAATTATACAGTGCATCTTAGTCCATTCAATTTTTGGTTTAGACTTTAATATTCTAACTTATAATTTGAAGTATGAGTTTAAGGCAACCGAATTGAATATTAATGACGACTTCCAGAGAATTATTTTCTTTTACGATTATGCTTGCGTGTGTGTCTATTAATTTTTCGTGTTAGAGTGAAGTGGTACACTTATTAAGGTTACTTAATTTTCAAGAAGAACAGCATTATAACACATTATTACGCAGAATATTGTGCACGGTGCATCACGAATGTAATAAAAAAGTGTAGCTCTACTGTAGTACAACCCTGATAAAGCGCAATAACACTTAGTTATAATCGCTAGCATTGAATAATCAGCTCGAGAAAATGAAAAATCAAACACAAATTTTCTTCAACCAATTAAGAAAAAATATTAAATTTTTTTCTGTGTAACGTTTCGCTTTCTGCTTCTGCTGGTAAAATCATAAAAATAAAGGGAACTTTAAAATCACATTGAACGAATTGTACTAGAGTTTGATACATGGGAGCTGCTTTCTCTTGTTTCCACAGGCCGACGAATTTCTATGTTCTTTGCTGAGGTGCATAGTTGACCATTGAATCACTTTCATAGAAGGATTGGCACTGTATGCAATTAGCAGTTGATAGACATGTGATATCGGGACAGTCACGTGAACTCACCCTCTAGATCTTATTGTGCGAGCCGATTCTCCAACATATGACGATCTGCAACCTGTACATTCAATGAGACATATACAAAACTTTAGCAATCACACTTCAGATTTGTAAGACTGTGTGCAGTATTTACAGATAGCTATCATATATACACTAATGCCATGTTTTATATATCCTCGTCAATCCATTGAAAATTGAACTTAGGTGAACTTCAAGAAATGTGAAAAAATGATGCTTTGAAGGATAATGACATGAATGTAACGCAAATTCCAAACGGCAATGCAAGAGCGATTGTCCAAAGAAAGTTATCAGACATGCCATGAAGCAAGTGAGTATATCGAGTGAGAAAGAGGTGAAAGAGAAAAGTTGTGGTCATCATTACCAAATAGCAATGAATTGAGAAATCAAGAGAAATAAAAAGAATATGGTACAAATGTAGCTTGCCACCTCATTGAATGTCTGTTTCCCTAATAAACCTCTATCTCATATTTTACTACCCATGTCACAACAGGAGTGTATACATGATAGCTAACTGTGTATACTGCACACAGTCTTACAAATCTGAAGTGTGATTGCTAAAGTTTTGTATATGTCTCATTGAATGTACAGGTTGCACATCGACATATGTTGGAGAATCGGCTCGCACAATAAGATATAGAGTGTGAGTTCACGTGACTGTCTCTATATCACATGTCTATCAACTGCTAATTGCATACAGTGCCAATCCTTCTATGAAAGTGATTCAATGGTCAACTATGCACCTCAGCAAAGAACATAGAAATTCGTCGGCCTGTGCGAACAAGAGAAAGCAGCTCCCATGCATCAGACTCTAGTACAATTCGTTCAATGTGATTTTAAAGTTCCCTTTATTTTTATGATTTTACCAGCAGAAGCAGAAAGCGAAACGTTACACAGAAAAAAAATTAATATTTTTTCTTAATTGGTTGAAGAAAATCTGTGTTCGATTTCTCATTTTCTCGAGTTGATCTTTCCAACCAGTTATGAAACAGTGGAGTCAACCTGATGGTACACCTATTAAAGGTTTTGAAAGTGAAATTAAAGAACGGTTTTCTAAGTGATAACTAAAAGACCAAAAATAATTGGGCTATAATTCAATCAGATAGTAGTGTATAAATTGTTGGAACACCGAGGACTTGATAACTTACTTCATGGCTTAAAACACCGATTCGAGGATTTCACCAAACGTGGATTTCTCAGATAACGCAGCAGACTCGTTGAAAGAACCCGATTAGCCCGAACTGAAATTTAAAACATAATATGCTTGGGCCAGTTAGAAAGCTATGAAACAAGCGGAATCAAAAGATACACCCGGCATCTAATATAAGAAAAATTCTGTTCCAATTTCGATGTAACTAACTGCTGCATCATTTAAGTGATTACAGCTTATCTTCAAAACTTATAGCATAAATTTATGCGTAGGTCTTCGCTGAGAAAGGTTTACGATTTTCAAATTGATATCCTGAATAATTTAATCTAGTTAAAATATTCAAATTTACAATAATTTTTGTGCTATGATAACGCACATCGCATAGTACTTGAACGTATTGTTGAAATGGCTACTTTACACATACGACAATTGAACGAGAATAGATAAGACTGTCTACATAAATCTTATATTGCAGTAGTTCTAATTCCTACCTCGAAAAATCTAAATTATTGCATAATTCAATAAAACAGTGCGTGAATGAATTGCTGGAACAATGAGGACTTGATGATTTGACTGATGGACTATACAAATGATACTGAACAATGATACTGAACAACTGAAGTTTCATTTGAACTTACTCCATTGCTGTGATGATTGAGACAAACCGGTTAAGATGATTGATTCAGCAAACGACGGATTTTCATAAAAATACGAGACACTATATTGTCATAGTGAAAAATCCACTTTTTCTCTCCTTCAGAGTTTATTGACCAAGTTATGAGGTTATTTACAATAAAATAATTAAAAGGCCAACGCTTGTACCACTGACACTTCGATGGGCCGACTTCTGCCCAGAAGGCAGAAGTCGGCCCATCGAAGTGTCAGTGGCACAAGCGTTGGCCTTTTAATTATTTTATTGTAAATAACCTCATAACTTGGTCAATAAACTCTGAAGGAGAGAAAAAGTGGATTTTTCACTATGACAATAAGCAACAGCCTCCTGTTCTTGACCATCAATTGGATTACGAGACACTGAGACACGACCAAAGGATGTGATTAACAATGACTGTTGCACATGCCAAAGGCATCTGAAATTATACTGAACATGCAAATGTTGCAATATCATTGGACAAAGTCAGATTACGGAGTCAAAACTGTCGCTGCGCGTTTGCTTCTTTTGGATAGCTTCTATGGCACTCATATTTTCCCACTTCCAGTGCAATTGGATCCAATTGACTTCGATTGAATGGTGAGGTGTGCTATGGCACTCCCATTGCGTGTCATAGAATGCCATAGAGTGCCATTGAATTTGGTTAATCGGGTTGCCTGAGACATATACTTACAGGAATCAGGTTGATTGGACGGGTCCAATTTTTTATGTCTTGATCACATTTCTACCGAAGCATGCACGGTTAGGTTTAATAAAGAAATATTTTGGTGAGTTTTACAATCATTTGTTTGCACTTAGCATGATTGAGTCTCATATTGTTTTCAGTTGTCCAACTTTCTATCGACGATAGGGCATGAGTGTTTGGACAATCTGTGCTGCCTGCTTCAATCAGAGTAACGTCATCAGCAAATTTGATAAATGTGGCGCTCGAAAGATTAATTTTTAAGGAGATGATAAATAGAGCAAATAGGTGGGGTCCTAAAACGGATCCTTGTGGCACCTCAGACGATGCCCGAATGAGTGGATCAGATACACCATTTATATAAATTCTTTGACATCGACCAGTCAGATAAGTCAAATGCACTAAGTCAAATGCTATTGAGAAATCTAGGCAGGTCACACTGACATGAGAATCTTCCATGAATATTGTAATTTTGTCATGTATGTAAATGATAGTGCTTGTAGTGGAACCAAACGGACGAAACGTGTACTGATTATCACCGAAGTGTATTACGAGCGACGACTTTATCTGAGCAAGGACAGGTCTCTCGGAAACTTTAAATATGATACACAGCAACAAGATAGGACGAAAATCATGAATGGATGGCTGTTTTGCTTTCGGAATCGGTCTTACAAAGGCGTTCTTCCAAAGTTCTGGGAACAATTTACTTTCAATAGATGCTCAAAAATATCCTCCAGTGGTGCTGATATAATCTCCGCACTCCAGCGAAACAGTCTGGCATCAATGCTGTCATAATCACGGGATTGCTTTCTTTTGAGCTTTATAAGGAACTGATATATCATCTCTTTAGATATATTAATGTCCAAAACTACATTTTCAAATACTTGATCAATATCGACATCAGGTTCATTATTGAAACATGCCGAAAAATGGTTATAGAGTTGCACAATAAAGTGCTACAACACCAAGATCTCATCAGAAACGGAGAAGTGGTTGCGTGGTTACCCTGAAGCTCTTTTACATGCAATATTCCATACATTTCTATTCCTCCGTGCTATCCTCTCGCTCCACGATTTTTTGGCTCTATAAATTTTGCACTTCAGATTTTCCTTCAAATGGTTGTATAGAGGCCAGTGTACAGATCTGTAAGCCAACCATCTTTCATTAATCATTCTCTTCAGGGCTGGAGTCAACCAAGGTTGATCATGCTGAAACACCTGAACTTCATGGCACGGAATAGCATTCAGAGCATCGTAGAATAGTCTGTAGAATGACAAACACTTTCATCGACTGATAACGACTGATATACTGATTCAAAGTTGGACTCTGACAACAGTTTAAAAAAAATTGAAATATTGTTTTGTCGATAGTCATACACAGATTTCGTCGTGGCACTTTGATATTTGAACGAAGAGGACGATTGAAGAAAAACACTACCATTGTCAGATGTCGACGTGGGTGGTCCTATCATGGCCTCAGTGGGATATTGCTGCTCTAAATGTTCGGATATCCATATTTGGTCTAAACATGAAGCTGCACGAGTTGGTGATTAGACATGATTGACACAAAGGAAATTACTTTTGAAGACAGACGTGTTAAAGTCGCTAAAATCACCACACAATATAAGGGATGACAGTGGATATTTTTCTAATATAGAGTCCGGCATCTCAATCATATCATTGTAAATTTCTCCATGCATTGCAGATGAAAGCCTTGTGGATAAATACACCACAATATAACATTAATTCGAGGAAGCCTCAAGATCAAGTACTCTACAACCGATTTTACAAGATTCACATAAAAGGCAGGCTGAAATAGTTTGTGAACATATAGGCAAACACCGCCGCCGACACGGTTTATGCGATCACAGCGAAATAGTATGTAATCTCGCATCTCAAGATATATGTCGGGAACATCAGAAGTTAACCAGCTTTCTCTTATGGCTATACACCGCGGTGAAAGATTGTCCACCAGTATACGAAGTTCGTCAAGCTTGCAACAGATGGAAGAAGAAGGGACGGATAGCAACGGTCGGACGATAAAATCACATTTGAAAATTAGTACTCAATGGTTCTTTGGATCAGGCTTGCCCTCTTTGAAAATAATGAGGTATTCACCGGCGTCTCGCAACTCACGAACGTGCCTCCGTAGCTCATAGCTCTCAATCTGTTGACGTTTTGGTAAGTTATGGGCTAAAAAGACATATTTGAAAACATATGGTATAATGAGGCCATTCCTGGATGAGCAATTGAAAAAAAATTGATTGCCACTGGCTTCGCAGGAATAATTCTTTAATTTGAAACACTGTAATTGAATTGAAACACTGTAATACTGTAATTGACCCTTGACGAAGAAAGCCGAAAGAAATATCGGGTTTTCAAAATAAAGAATAATTCCTGCGAAGCCAGTGGTAATCAATTTTTTTCAATATTTGAAACCGTCATGAGTTCGCAGCTGCTTAGCATTTGTTAGTGCAGAATCTGCCTATACGAAATAAGAACCTAAACTAAAAAGCGTATGTGAAATAAAAATCTTGCCACATACGGCTTCTATGCACTTGATGCGTATTTGGAGCACAAACTATATGTAATAGGCCTAACTCTTTCACCCCGGAGTTAAATATTTGGTTTGGACGGACTTATTTTTTGCAAAATACGAAAATATAGTTCAGGTGATTACTTTAAAAGTCGCATGAAAACTTGACGAAATATATAACGAAGTATTCCAGGACATTTGCGGATATATTTACAAATATACAAGGTATGTGGCAGGAATTGTGTATACAGTATGTACATGTACTTTACTTAGTATGATACTTTCGAGAACAGTCCTTGGGGTGTAAATGAGGATGGTCAACACAATCCCTGCTGATAAAGTTTGTGCGCTGACGGTTACCAGGTGAACTACAGACGACACAGTTGCGATCGTCTTTCACATGCTGCTCAAAGTGTTATTTGATTGTGAAGCGTTCGATCGGATCTGATGTCGTTGGTCTGCCAAGTGGCACCTGTTTCAGGACGTCGTCTGGATGCTGATCTACAACAACTTTTATTATATCCTCAATAAGCAGTGTCTTATGATGTTTCAATGAAATGTTTTCTGCGGCAATCGTCGAGATAAACTGTACAAAATGTATAAATTCACCTGTGAAATTTCTAGAAGCTAAAAAACACTCGCTGCCACCATTTATATGTTTTCCTTTCGTATTGATTGTAGCAACCTATCATGTGGACAGCTAAATCGCAACTATTCATGGAAATGTTGTAGTAATTTACTAACGCTGGTATATGCTGTCTCTCTCATGCGGTCTAGCTATCTCTAGAGTGTCACCACGAATGAATAACTTGAAGTCGAGTCCTTCTATTCATTTTCAGAAAAGCGCGCGGATAAATATAACCTGCGTTGCACGGTGATGACGCTTTTTACAGGCAAGTGTGTATGCGTGCGACCTTGTGTGAGCGACCGCCAGTCTTCCATCGTACAATAGCCGGTGATAATCAATATTAAAAACAGCTTGGAACGCTTTTCTGTTCATTCGATGATGATCCCGAGCCACTTAAGGCAATGAAATTTCGAAGCCGCTGTGAGCGGCTTTCCGTCTATTTGGAAAATGCGAGCCGCTGACAGCGGCTCGTCGGGGTGAAAGAGCTAAAACCATTTTTGCGAATTCAGAATCAAACACTATACAATAAATTTTGAAATGCCCCTTTTGATGGTAATGGGAGAATCAGTTCCTTTGAGATTCAGACAAAAAAAGCAGCATCAGCTCTTGCAGAAAATATTGCTTCGATATTTCTTATTCTTTGAAAACACACCACAATACTTTGTTCTGTTTTGAATGGTGCGGTACCTACATGTTGAGGAAAGTAAACCGATGTTTTTAATTTCATTTTTCTTTATTTTATAGCTTTCAGACCCATTGTAGCCCACGCGTAATCCAATTAGTTCCGCTGTTCCTAAATGATTTTCATAATTTTCTTTTCAATAAAGTGAGAGATTCCTTTCTGTCTTGTTAATATTTCAGATTGTGGAATCAGAATATCAGCAATAATTTCATCCAGCTCAGAACCCTTCAGAAATATCTCGTAGGCCTATATGCAAATCAACCCAAACATATCACATCGAATTATGTCAATTTATGGCATATAAGCAAATGAAGAATGAGGCTGAAGTTGATTTTTGGATTCCAATATGTAGAAAAATCCGCTTCTCATAATTAGCAGGCCTACTTTCAATTGGAGAGGCCTCAGTGATTGCTTTATCTAATCACGCATCTATATATGCAGTGATGAAGTATCTGTCATTGTCATCGACATGCACTGACCTACATTTATCAAAAACTTGTCGAAACATCCCCGATATCGAAGTCTGAGTGACTGTGATTGAGATTCTGGTCATCATTTGGCACAAGTTCTAGAAGTATGGGGCTCAAATCCGACTGGATTTCGTGAAGGACCAGATGATCGATTATATTTCACTTTAGACATTCAAAGATCTCACGATAAAACGCCTGAAAGAAAATTTCTGTTTTGATTTTTATATATTTTTAATTTATTTTCAGAACTCTCTCTCCTAACAGTCCTTCATGTGTATCCTGTTTCCATGTATATGCGTCAAATGCAAACGGAAATTCTTCACTTGAGGCTGGAACCCGAACCTTTATTCCAAACTTGAGTGGTTTTCCACGCATGATTTCTTTCAATGTGCTGCGTTTGTAGTAAGATATCATCTCTTCGATGCTAAGGTATTCACAATATATACTAAGTTGAAGTAGCAATTTTCGACATATACTCAGATAGTTTCTTAGCTTATGAGTTTGTCACTTTTGTCGATGTTATTATTGTCGGAGAGATGCAAGTAGCGTCTGATCAATGGGAACTGATTTCTTCACATTTCCCGTAATTGCCGGAGCGCCGACATCCTCATCTGTACACGAGTAAAGCTTTTCTCTTGGTACATGGTGGTATCATTATAACAGTCATATACCAAGAAACACTTTCAGTTCTGATTTAGTCAAATTCAAGTCATGAACACCGTTTTGAAATGGGAGGCAGTTGCTTTTTTGATGATTAAATCTCTCACTTGTCGCCGTCAAAAATTTCATTCGTCGAGAAATTATCGAACAAGTGTAATTTGAAAACATTTAACTGTATTCAAAACATGCATTATGTAAGTAAAAAAATCATAAATAATGAGTACACAGATGCAATGAAGATGAATAGATTTATAGTGTTGTTTGCTAGCAATATCCAATGTTCCAAAATTGGAAAAATGGGAACTAATGGAACAAATTTGTACCCCTTCATTAGTATCCTATTATTTCGTGTGAAGTATTCGATTTTTCGCAACAAACATGACTTACTATGATTGAAAATATGAAAGAATACCTTCTTCTTCGGGTACGGTATATTAAATAAAAATTACAAATTTTCCTAACGTTTCGTCGTCCGGCTTGGTCGCAGGAATCGAAGAAACTGTTGTACAGAACAGAATACAATTCATGAGGATGGCATGATATTGATTTAATACTAGATAAATTGCTGTTAGACCTGTTAAACATAAGATACACAACCGTATAAAATTATTCATGTACCCCTATAATACTGCTATTTACAATCTAAGTATACTGATGCTGTATCACTACAAATAAGACAAAGAATAGAAATAAAATACAAATAAACAAAATATTCTTTCATATTTTCAATCATAGCGACCCGGGTACGTGGAACCTCACATTTTCATCATGACTTACTATATTTATACAGGTCACAGTCTTCAAAATTTAGTAGCATAAGTGTAATGAGACCCTTATTGTAGTCATTTATCACCGCTTAATTAAAATTTACTTCATGAAATATGCTGATAATGAAAATGTACTCATTTTCTGCTAGTGTAATCAAATCAAATCAATTGATTCTTTGAAGCAAACCTGTGCAGATATCAATTTCGCTCTATTTTTGTCCCAATAAAACACAAGAACCAAAAATAGTGCCATTACATATAGCATTTCAATGTCACTGAAATGTAGATAGTTGGTGGTATAAAATAAACTATTAAACTCTAAAGGGTTAAACATTTCTGGAAGAATTTCAAATACAATTTTTCGGATATAGGTGGTTGTTTTCACGCCTGGCATACAGCAAATTCGGAATCAGCATACTCAAAAATCCCCAAATCCACTTTATGCCAAAAAATGAACATAAAATGCCTTCAAGGTCACGATTTTTTCAAAATGCGAAGTTTGTTTATTAGATCATTTCACCGAACGCATATAATTTTTATACAGATTGAATTGTACACACAGGATTCCATCACCGATGATTATGCACCTGAGAAATTATCAATTCTATTGAAACGCAGATGCTGGGTGATTATACAGTATTTGTTTGATCAAAGATCAAAGTTCTATTCAATTCATGTGAAGATTTTGAACCAATCAGTAAAGCTTTCAATATCAAATCAGCTTAACTAATGAATAATTTCTCTGTAAAACAGAGCATATAGGAGAAATAACAATGGAAATACTAGGAACAGAATGATGTGCCGCGCCACCGTTTGCGCAAGTAGACAGTGCCGCTGAAACCTATTATACATTCTGCATTAATCTCACTCAATTTCTGGCAATACATTATTCAAAACAAAAACCTCAGATATGCAATTGTGGAGCAGCATTAGAGAATGTAGCGACAAAGGTAGCTGAAGTCAGAAAAATATGTCAGCGCATTTCAACTAAACTTGTCTTCAAAGCTTGCTTTAGAGAATGCAATTTTTTCCGCGTATGTCGCATTTATGTCACGTAGTATTACTCATATAATTTCTGCTACTGCACAGTAAACGACCACAGTTGTCAACATGCGGTCCTCCACTTCCCTTCACATTTGTCTGTTTATCTCATTCTATCGAATTACTCAATCAGCGGAGAAAAACTTGGCATTAGGGAAACCGACAGTGCAAAGCCACGGTAGAACCTCAGACCGTGCTGTAGATGGAAATACAAATGGCGATTATATGGCTGGTTCTTGCGCCAATATAGCCGCACCAAGAAGAGTAGTTTCCACTTGGAGTGTTGATTTGGGAGCGCAATACTATGTCAAAGAAGTCATCATTTTTAATCGGAAGGATTGCTGTCAAAGTGCCCTCAGAGACAGTAGAGTATTTTTGGGTGCAACAAGTCGAGTCAAAAACATTAAACATAAGCTTTCTCGAATCAAAAATCAATTCATATGTGGAGAAATTTATGAATCGACGGAAGGCGTGGATAACATAACCGTAAATTGCTACAACAATCGAGGGCGATATCTAACGATTGTGGATGACGGAACACTTTATCTATGTGAAGTTCAAGTCATGGAAGGAGGTAAGTGAAGACAAATAATTCTGACTGTGTATTGCAAATAACAAGGCATTGCACCATCTATGACGACATTCATTCTAGAATAAATTGCTTAGTCAATCATTACAACTCAAAGAACATGTAAATGCAACATAATTTGAGAGTATCTACACATAGGCTACGTCTTGTGACACAGAGATTGCGATCTAACTGCTCTTTAAACAGTTAAAAAATTGATTACTGGCAACTTATGCTGCATGTACGTGCACATTGTAAACCGTACGGGTATATCTATTTGGCCCCTTCGTCCTCTCGCTAATTGCTCTTGCACTTTAGCTACCACTTCCCTCTTTGGCTGAATATCCTACAGAAATAAAAACAATTACATGGATATATATATGCTTTCTTGTTATAACTTGAACGACAAAAGCATTTTTGAAGCCGAAACGATTACAATCCTTAATAGGAAATTCGTATTAACTTCTTTCAAGGGCAAACATTGAATTGTACACTGTTCCTTTTGATTTCAGTCAAACTCTTTCCGCTCCTTCTAAAAAACAAGCAATTTTCAAAAGAAAATTATCAGCTTACTTGACATTTTTTCAATGATTACGAAGTAGGTCACCTCGTTAACTTTTTTATTGATGGCAACGGAGACATGTAGAGTATATCAATTGGGCATTTAAATATGATGAATTGACCATTCTTGTAGTCAAATGAAGATCTTTAGAAAATTTTTAGAAAAATCTTATTGCATCTAATATTCTAATGTAACCAGTTTGTATTGAAAAATAGTCTTCCTCTGTTTTACATAGAATATTTGTTCTTTGTTGTTTTAATATTTTAGATGAGAATAACTCTCTTTTTACTAAATGAAAATCATACTTTGAACCATTGTAGAAATATAGAGGAACAAAGATATCACAAAGATTTCTACAAAGATATTTTCAATTTAGATGATCATGATATTTTACTCTATCTCTGTCTAACTCTTCACTAACTTCACTAACTTTCTTTTTTGAACTGTGTCTCTTGTTCATCTGTTAAACGAACCATTGGTATGTTTTTTTCAGTAATTGAGAAAATTTATTATGTAGTTCTTCTACTTTCTTTGTAAATGCTTCGGAACTATCTTCACCATAATAATCAATATATCCTGATTGAAATAAGTTGTGACAATTTGAATTAATATAATTATAGAAAAAGTCCCTTTTGATTATAGATAATTTTGCTTTTTGACTTTGAAACATTGTCATCCACTTTAATATTAAATGTTTCAATATCACAGTATATTGAAAAAGGTACTCTGTTTTTAAAATAGTATTTATCCTATTCGAAATAATCTTATTTAGGGAAAGTGTTTCTCACTGTTTCATTTTCTTGACAATTTGTTAAATGATTACTCAATGCTTGTTCAGTTCTAAAACTAGTCATACATTGTAGACAGGGAAAATTAACATTATGAGATGATTTTGCAAATATAGAAGCATCTTCACATAATATATAATGGTTTTCATAATATATTATGTCTGCTTGAGCTGGATAATTTGCTTGTGGAGGAGAATGTAGTGAACCTTCACTTCCTTTGTTGTGTATTGATTGTTGTTGTATTATGATGAATAATCATTGGAGTTAATGATTCTGTAATTTCACGTTTTTCAATACATATACATGTAGGTACACCTTGGTAAATATACTGTGATGTAAGTAATTATTGCGATCATCATATTGTATTTCTGTTTTACATTTATCCGTATTATTTAAATGAAAGTTTGTCCATTCATTATTTAGATTATTTTATATTATCACTGATGAAGGCATGGTTTTCTCCATTTACAGTTTCATAAAAACACTTCTACAATTACCAGTTGAAATATATACAAAATATACATTTTCTTCTATAAGATGTTTATTTTCATTATGGAACTTCATTAGTTTATTATAATCAGATGAGAATTCATTTAAACCATCTGAGAGACTAAATTCATTTATATACTCTGCTTTATTATAATTACATAATCTTTCTTTATGATGAGGTGCAGGATGTAAATGAGCTATAACACTCCAAAGAAAACAGCATTCATCATCATTATTTTGCATGCTAACTATTTGTGAAGAATGGAAAGGTAAAGGAACATAGCTACCACCTGTATTATTTTTTTTATTTGTCAATTACTAATTTCTTAGAAATTATTCTAGCAAATCTCCATCCAGATTCACGTAACTCAGCTTCTAGTATAGAATTAGATAATTCATTTTTCACTATTTCTAATGTATTGTCTATATCTTCTATGTTATGTTTTGCATTTCAGGTGTTTTAATAGAATGCCCTTCGCATATTTCTTCATTGTTCTTTTGACAAAGTACCTCTTCTTGCATATAACATTCAAAAGACTTTCTAAATATACTAAAAAAGTTTTTTTATTACATCAACGGAAATGATTTCGAACTCATAGTTTGATAAAGAATCTTCATCATAATTTGTTTCATGCTCATCTTCCTCTTCGTTATAAAATAAATATCTTATATCTTCTGTCGGATCATTCTCTTCATACAATCTTATTTTATATTCAGAGTATGAATAGTCATCAAACACGCTTTTAATTTCTATATCAAAAATGCATCATTTAAATGTATACATATAGTTGTTATATTCCCTTAATTTTAATATATTAGTTTCATCATATTTTTCTATGTTTTCTTTAAGGGCTTTACTTTTTTACATGTGCAAGATATCCTCTATTTGTTTCAAAATATTTTTTGCATAAATTACAATGCAGGTTTGCGTCCTTTTCCATAATTTATTTTTTTAACAAAAACCTTGTTTTTTTATTACTACAAATATACAGATAAATTACAGATATACAGGTATATTAGTTTATAAATATATTGGCATATTCAGAAGATGCAATGTTTCTAAATCATAAATTGTTAAACGTTCTTCATTTATTAGCCATTAAAAATTATCATAAGCTGAAAATACTCTGAAACTTCGTAGACAAAGTAGAAAGTCTTTTGTTTTAGTGTAACTTGCTATACCATGTTTTGTTTTATACTCTTTAGCGAACTGCATATATTTACGATGGCAACAAAATTTAACTTCTTGCTTTGGTGTAAGATGTCTTGTAGGATAAAGATAATCTTTTAAAACTGGTACGTGTTTTATTTTACACTCTTTACACATATTTTTTAAAAATAGTTATGACTGACGGGGACTATTAATATTACTAGCCATTTCCACAACCTGATTTACAATAGGTTTTGCAGTTTCAACCGTCTCTGCATTTTTTTTTAATACTGCATTATTATTATTGCGAGGAATACCATTATTATGAAGAATATTATTATTATTTAGTTGAATATTTTGTACAACAGGACGTGAAAACGTTGCAGTTAGATATATTTCACCATTCTGTGTATATTTAATAGGTATATTTGGTTTTGCTTCATTTTAATCGTATTTATATATTTTTCTCTGTCATTTATATTGGCTGTAGTAGTAACCCCGTGCCAAAAACAAGGACAGTGCGGTGCAGTGATGAGTCATCGATGAGTCATCATGCTGACTCAGCCCCCCCCTCTGGAAGGAAGTCACCAAGGATGTGATGGAAGGATGGGTCCGAGAGGAGGAAACAGGTCCCAACCCTCCCCCCTCTGGAAGGAAGGAAGGAGTTTTCGGGTAAGGGATGGGAAGGAAGGTGATAGGAATGTGGGAAGGATAGAGTGAGGAAAGGGTGGATGTTGGTGGTGTTGGGATGAGAAAGGCTGGAAATCGTCATGAAGGAGGGTTTGGATTGGAAAGTGGAGTTCAGATTCGGAATCTACGTGAAATTTTGGGTTGGGAAGGATGGAAGGAGGAGTGATGAGGCAAGGGGTGGAGCGATAGAGTTGGAAAAAGGCGGGGTGTGGTGGTTTTGGGATGAGAAAGGTCGGAATTCGGCATGAAGGAGACCTCGGATGGGAAAACGGAGGCCAGATTCGGAATTTTTGGCCAATTTTGGGTTAGGAAGGATGTTTCCAGCGACATCGGAGAGAAAACGTTTTGAAGACCTCCCCCCCCTCTCTGCCAAACTTCCAACTTTGGTGTGAGAAATCGTAGAAAGTCGTGCAATAGCTCATTTGAAAGCTAAGAGTGAGAAAAATGCAGTAAAAAGCTCAGTTTGACCCACTTTTCCTGGGTTTAGGGAGGAAAATGGCAGGAAAATATCAGAGTTGGAAAGTCGGGTTTTGGCCGTTTTGGGATGAGAAAAGTTCATTTTCAACAGGAAGGAAGTCTCGGATGGGAAAACGGAGTGCAAATTCGGACGTTTTGGTCAATGTTGGGTCTAGGAACTTCTTCCCAACTCAATCGGAGAGAAAAAGTTCTGATCCCCCTCCCCCGGCAACGATCTTCCAACTTTGGTTGTAGACATCGTAGAAAGTCGTGCAATAGCTCGTTTGAAAGCTGGGAGTGAGACAAATTCAGTGGAGAACATGGCCTGTTCGTATCTGCCTTCGTTTAGAGGTGAGACGTCATTGAAATTTTGGACCTTGAAAAAACGACAGAGTTAGAATGTTTATGAAAATCGCTCTAGTGGGTGAAGCAAGCATCGGACGGGAAATCAGAGACCAGATTCTGACCAGAGAATCGGCGTCAAATTCTGCTTCGGCATGCTAAATTTGAAAGCCATCGGAGAGAAAACATTTTTCATCCTTTTTCCGAAAAACGAGTTAGCATTCTTGCGATGGCTGTGGGCTGTAGAGCCAAAACGAAGCATCGGATGGGAAAATGGAGGGAAGATTCGGATTCAGCGTCAAATTCTACAAGTAAATGGTGAATTTCCAGCTCCATCGGAGCACTAGAACCGGAGATAGACGGGTTTTTAGTGTTTGGATGATGGGTATTACGTCATCAGCTGATCGCCACACACTATATAAGTGGAAACTCGGCTTGTGGAAATCAGTTCTCCTCCCGACTGGGTTGGGGTAGGTGAACTCTGGAGCTCCGATGATAGCATTGGAAATCTGAAAAACCGGGTTTCGGTAAGAAACCGACTTTGAAAATTTCATTGCTGAAGTCAGCTAAGGCGTCAGACTTAGAGGTTCGTCAGGAGATGGCCTTCGTCTCCAGGCCATAAAAGACTCCAAAACTTTAAAGGCTTGTTACTTTGCTTCTACAAGTCCGTTTGATTTGATTCAAAAAAGGTACGGTCGCTATTAACCTGTCCTAAGTGATAGACTACTTATAAAATTTCATGAGTAGTGCTAAAAAATTGAAAAATTTAAATTCACTAGTTTTGGAGGTTTTCTGGGGTTTTCGACCCTGTTGAAGTCAACTAGAGGATTCTTAATGATGTCTGAGTCAGTCTTCTCATGTTACAAGCAGCTTTTCAGTGAAAGCGAGCAAGACACGGAGACTTTTGCTGTAATATTCCACTGACAGGGTGTTCCTTCGGGACGGCGGACGATGCCGTAGTGATAAGTGTGCAAGGGAGTGTGTCATAGTTTAGACCGAAACCGCTGGGGCAACTCATGTCTCATGTTGGGCATTTGACACAGTTCTCAACGTAGCATTTTGAACGCCAATCGGTTGAATCTTAGCTATCTTGTCATGGGTGGCCTCTAAACATCTCCATTGCAAAACGCTGGTGAATCAAGCTCTCTACGGCTTGCTATCAAGCTGATCAAAGTCTGCCAACCTCTTACCAACTCCACCGGTTTTCATGTCTGGCGATCAAGTCATGGACGGTGCAAGTCACGGAGATTTTCGGTGTGATACTTCCTGTGTGTGGGCGTTCTTTCGAGACAGCGGTGAAGTCCGTAGCGATGAGTACTGCACGGGACGTGGGCAATGGTAATCCTTGTGAAACCTCTCTGCGTCATGTTTGCAATTTTTCGTCTCAACGTTGTACTCTGACCGCCAGGGCGACATTTAGCTATCTGCCACAGGTTACCTCATAAAATCTCCATTGCACTTGTCTCCCGACAGTTGGCCAACCATGCGAGAATGAACCATCAGTTCTTTTAAGAACTGTCTCTATCATGGAGACGAAATGATGAAGGGATGAAACGGGAGGACATTCATGCGCCACACGCAACACATCACAGACTTCTCTCTTCGCTAGTGAACAAGCTCTTGTCAGTGTCGTCAGAAACTTTATCATGTTGTACAAAATTTTATTGCAACACAGGTTGATGTATAGTTAGAAAGTTTGATCATCAACGTTTTATTCGTAAGTCTAGTCAGAAACTGTATCACGTTCTGTAAAAGCAAAGTTAGTGTAGTCAAATAATATAACCGCGACACCCGTTTGAGAAAATAAAGTTTCATCATCGAAGGTTTATTCGTGAGTGTCGTCAGAAAGTGTATCATGGTTTGTAAAAGTTTTACTGCTACACAGGATGATGTATAGTTATATAGTCTGATCATGACGTTTATTCGTGAGTGTCGTCAGAAACTTTATCATGTTGTACAAAGGTTTTACTGCATCACAGGTTGATGTATAGTTAGAAAAGTTTGATCATGACGTTTTCTAAAACACACATGTCATAAATTGTAAGCGCTAGTGTAGCCAAATAATTCTACTACGACACACGTTTGTAAAAGTAAAATTTGATCATCGACGTTTACGAAACACAAGTGTCATGAAATGCAAGCGTTGGTGTAGTCAACTAGTTTTGCTACGACGCACGTTTGTGAAAGTAAAGTTTGATCATTGAAGTTGTATTCGTAAGTCTAGTCAGAAACTTTATCATGTTGTACAAAGGTTTTACTGCAACAGAGGTTGATTTATAGTTAGAAAAGTTTGATCATTGAAGTTGCATTCGCAAGTCTAGTCAGAAAGTGTATCATGGTTTGCAAAGTTAGTGTAGTCAACTAGTTCTTTACCGCGACGCATGCTTGTGAAAATATAGTTTGATCATTGACGTTGTGTGACTGACCGAACTCATCACAGCACTACAAAGTTTTAGAAAATTTTATTGCAGTGTAGATTGTCTTGTAACTTACTTTCAGTGTTAGAAAGTTTGATTGGAGACAGTTGTTAAATGTTTCCCTTATTAGAAAATTTCATGACTGTTAGATTAGCTTCATCAGATTTACTAAAAGCAGTTTTATACTGCATTGAGACTGAGAGTCTAGAATGTTATATGAAAACAGTGTTCACCACTGCGCTAGAAAATTTAGCACAACACAAATGTCATGAAAAATACTTATTGTAGTCTCTATGACGTTTATGAACTGTATCTATATTATTGTTGACAGCACGGGTCTATGTAAAACATGTTTTTACTCCTTGTGAATGAATGATGATCATTTTATGAAGTTTAGTCTGTACTTGTAAATTTTGTCTGGTGTTGAATAGACTTACAGTGGAACATGATTGTTATGGTACTGGGTACCATGCTCGCACTGGGTACACTGAACTCCCTTACTTTAGCATCGGGTAAAAATGCTTTCAATCAAAAGATAACTCATCATGGAGAAGGCGTGACCATAAAAACTCCAAGTCATCTGATAGATTATCTAAAGGTTATGTCAACAAAGTATGAACTGGCCGTGTGTGTGCCGTTAGACTATTGGACACGGTTACATGTACAATTCAATACTCTTGAAACATTCCTGAAAGAAAATCTCACCATTCCCGAAGAAATTGTTCGACACAATGGGAAGCGGCCACAAGTTCCCATCATGGAAAGACGATACATGTATGTGCATATGGATAGACACTGTCTCATCATCCATGAAAAGGAGGGCAGCGAATTCGACTTACTCAATTGCAAACCACTCCCCATTTTGGGAAAAGGATTCTACTGCTTCGAAATTAAAATTCAAACCATCTACATGGGTCCGCGCAGGGACGGAAGGTTGTTTACGTTGAATCCCTATCTCGTCTCGATCACCTTTAAAAATGATGTCCATGTTGATGATGATCAACTACAGTAACACTCTCCACACACACTGAGAACGCACCATCGGTCTTTATGAGACCACGGCCTAACGGCCACCGTATCAAGAAAGAAAATGTGCACTCACCATGCCACACATGAACATGACTCTCTCTCCTTCTTTCTTAGGCATGCCCTTCTTCACTCAGGTTTTAATCATGTGGAAATTATCAGCATGGCTCCATGTATCATGGAAAAGTCAGTGTGTTACATTTCATGATACGAAACGTCAACTTCAGATAACTCTATAACGCTTTCATCTACGAAGGTTGCATCGCGCAATCCTATCCCACTCTTGCCGTGTCATTAACGTAGGAGACGGCATTGTATTTATTCGCATTCAAGAGATGATTCTACATAATAATCACTGCTACATTGTGATTCCAAAACCCTCATGGGAAAAGTATAAAAGGGAAGTTCACTAAACCCTCATGTCATTTGTGAGTCATGCTCCCCATCCGCATCATCAACGCCATGCGCGAAATGAATCTCAGAAGAGACATCGATTTAGAACAGTTGCATACCCATCTACCCGACTCAGTATATCATCGCGGTCGTCCGCAAATGTTGATCATTCGCATGAGCAACGGTCGAAATCTTCAAATCTTTCGCTGCGGCAAAATCCAAGTCCTAGGAAACCTTTCTCATTTCGTGATGCAGTCCATGTGTTACGAAGTCGTCAAGAAAATGCGAACACTCATGCCTCATCTTCGCCTCAGTCCCCTCACATTGAAGAATATAGCAGTGTCTGTTCAATTGAAGATTTTAGTGAATCTAGCCAACATTAAAACCAGTAATCATTCTATATTTTATGAAACTGAACTCTTTCCTGCTGCTCTGATTCGGAAGTGGCATCCTGTACATATTGCAGTGTTTCACAACGGACATTGTATCATGACTGGTTTACGTGATATCAGTAAAGTAGCTGACATTGTTAAATCTTTAATGCGTTATCTGTATGAGTCACAGTTAATACAATCGTGTTAATCACATGAAATGTTTTGAATGAGTCATCGCAATGAAGTATCGCCCACACTCTTGTCAGTGAAAAGGTCATCAACAAGGTTCATCGCTTTATGATGAGTCAGCGCTATTTATAGACATGAAATGATGCCCTCACACTTGTCGGTGAAAAGGTCATTAACAAGGTTCATCACTTTATGATGAGTCAGTGCTATTTTTAGACATGAAATGATATCCATACACTTGTCGGTGAAAGGGTCATTAACAAGGTTCTTCACTTTATGATGAGTCAGTGCTATTTTTAGACATGAAATGATATCCATACACTTGTCGATGAAAAGGTCAAGCTGTCTGACGTGAGGCGCCATCGCTTTGTCTGATAAATAACGCCCACACACACACACACATGTCGGTGAAAAGGTCACGCTGTCTGACGTGAGGCGCCATCGATGTTGAATGACACGCCCACACACGAGTCGGTGAAAAGGTCATCAACACGGTTCATCGCTTTATGATGAGTCAGCGCTATTTATAGACATGAAATGATGCCCTCACACTTGTCGGTGAAAAGGTCATTAACAAGGTTCATCACTTTATGATGAGTCAGTGCTATTTTTAGACATGAAATGATATCCATACACTTGTCGGTGAAAAGGTCATTAACAAGGTTCTTCACTTTATAATGAGTCAGTGCTATTTTTAGACATGAAATGATATCCATACACTTGTCGGTGAAAAGGTCAAGCTGTCTGACGTGAGGCGCCATCGCTTTGTCTGATAAATAACGCCCACACACACACACATGTCGGTGAAAAGGTCACGCTGTCTGACGTGAGGCGCCATCGATGTTGAATGACACGCCCACAGACGAGTCGGTGAAAAGGTTGAACAAGAATGATTAGATTCGTATGACTGGCGCCTTGCCACCTCATGAGTCAGAGCTATTTATAGACATGAGTCAGCAAAGTGGTTGATATTTCCTAAGCCGAAGAAATTGTCATGATGTTACATTCGTTGGTGAGGATGTTAACTTACAAACTCTAACATGGGTTTGACTTTATTTCATACTTTACCTATCTTGCAAATGGTGAAATACTTGACTTCATTTTATATTTCACCTATCTCACAAACTGTACAAACAGTGAAATCATTTTAACATTAATTCAAACTTTACAATCATCAACTTTATTTCTAACTTTACAAACGTCAACTTTATTTCAAACTCTACAAACAGTGAAGTGATTCTGACTTCATTTACATTTCACCAATCTTACAAACAGTGATATGGTTATAACTTCATTTCTAACTTTACAATCATCAACTTTATTTCTAACCCTACCCATCTTACAAAATGATCAAAACTTTTACTTCTATCTATTGAGTGAGAATCCCATCTTTATGTCAAAAGGAAAACGACACACTATGTACATGATATGTTATTCATCATCACAACCGATTTTCATAGCACCGCACATAGGTCATACTGATTGTAGCAGAAACAAAGTTTTTATGGCTCACATCATTGGAGAAAACAAAGTCACTGATATGCAGGGAGAAAACAAAGTCACTCATGTGCAGGGAGAAAACAACGTCAGGAAAAACCAGTTGATATGTAAGTCATGATATGAAGTGATCAGGAGTTGGACGCATGTTACAAGACACTCACTCACAACGCCCCATAGAAAACGCCATGGTGTAAAAAGCAAAACATCAACCACAACAGAGAGGAAGCATTCATCATCAGACATCGCCGGACGGAGGAGGAGAAAGTTTCTGTCTCTTGGGTGGAGGTAGATGTGCTAAAACATGACATTCCAACTCTCATAGGTAAGGATACTCACACTTGCCAAGCCGCTCGTAAGCTTGCCCGATTGCTCCTTGGGGGACAGGTTCCCCGTTACGAATACATTCATGCACTGAAAAAGAATGACAGCAAAGATGAGCAGAGGTAAAATTTGGATTCGGTTTAAACATGAACAAAATAAGGGAAGGGCTCTTGATTTTAATGAGGATGTCTACCCTAATGATGTTAGTAATAGAGTCAATCTTGATACAAATACTTACATTGCTCGATGGTAGCCTTCTCCATCTCAGCAGCAATGCGATAATTTTCAATTTTTGTAAACTCCATCGCAGATAGTCGATTGCAGAATACGTCAGCAGATTTCAATCACTGAGAAGGAAAGATGAGAATCGTTTCATTTGTCTAGTCAACGTTTATCATGGGAACAATCATTGAAGTGACATCTAATGAATTACATTTCACTCTACTCCATATCATAAAGACTAACCTTTGTCGAATGGCTAAAGTACTCTGACCTGGCGAGAGAAAGCGTCACGTTGAGTAAGAAGTCGAACGCCCAACATGAGCAAAGGCTCAGAGGTTTCGGTCTAGCAAACGACGAACAACCCGTGCAACGCAATCTCTCTACGGCAGTACCCGCCGTCCCGAAGGAACGCTCGAGCAAAGGAGGTATTACAGCGATGATATGTTTTATGAGCAGAAGATGTGATAGCAAGAGACTATTCAACTTGATAGCGGGTCAAAACAACCTGATAGCAGGAGCTCACCGACACTCACCTTGTGAAAGATAAATGTAAAGAGCAGAGCTGGTGCACTGCCTTTTATAAGATTATCCTAAGCGGTGAATGGATGAGACCTCTCGTCCAGTCACAGACGAGCTAGAGTTCCCGATGTGGACACGCACAATTGTAACGCGTTATTGAAATCGTGTTAGGCAAAAATGTTGTCTAGCAATAGACTCAACCATGGCACCTGAAGTCAATACATTGAAACATGATGATTCCACGATTCTTTTTCATCAAGAGTGCTTCGGAGGCTTAATACAAGATTACATCCTTAAGTTTCAAAGGGAGGAGACAGAATTGGAAGCATGTTTAGACTACACACCAAAAATATTTACGGAGTTGATATCTTATTTCAAAGACAGTCTCATCAAGGCTCACTTAATTGCACATGTCAATTACATTCATTTTCCACAAGGTGAAGTAGCGGAAAGTGTTGATTTTCAATTTCCTTCCTACGGACAAGAATATGTTGCTGATGCTTCTGAGTTTTATACACGACATCTGCGGAAGATTATTTCTCGGATAGACAACTTTCATGGTTACGGCGATCATTTGCTTATGAATAAAATAAACCATATTGTCATTGCTATTAGTAAAGTGGGCTTCAATGATGTTAAATCAAAGACCAAATATAGTATTTTTCATGACACTTGTGTTGTGCTAAACTTTCTAGCGCTGTGGTGAACACTGTTTTCATATAACATTCTAGACTCTCAGTCTTACTTCAGTAGAAGACTGCTTTTAGTAAACCTGATGAAGCTAATCTAACAGTCATGAAATTTTTATAATAAGGGAAACATTTGACAACTGTCTCCAATCAAACTTTCTAACACTCTGAAAGTAAGTTACAAGACAATCTACACTGCAGTAAAACCTTCTAAAACTTTGTAGTGCTGTGATGAGTTCGGTCAGTCATACAACGTCAACGATAAAACTTTATTTTCACAAAGGGGTGTCACAGTAAAACTACTTGACTACACTAACTTTGCAAACCATGATACACTTTCTGACTAGACTTACGAATACAACTTCAATGATCAAACTTTACTTTCACAAACGTGAGTCGTAGTAAAACTGGCAGACTACACTAACGCTTGCATTTCATGACACTTGTGTTTCGTAAACGTCGATGATCAAATTTTACTTTTACAACGTGTGTCGTAGTAGAATTATTTGGCTACACTAGCGCTTACAGTTATGACATGTGTGTTTTAGAAAACGTCATGATCAAACTTTTCTAACTATACATCAACCTGTGATGCAGTAAAACCTTTGTACAACATGATAAAGTTTCTGACGACACTCACGAATAAACGTCATGATCAGACTATATAACTATACATCATCCTGTGTAGCAGTAAAACTTTTACAAACCATGATACACTTTCTGACGATACTCACGAATAAACCTTCGATGATGAAACTTTATTTTCTCAAACGGGTGTCGCGGTTATATTATTTGACTACACTAACTTTGCCTTTACAGAACGTGATACAGTTTCTGACTAGACTTACGAATAAAACGTTGATGATCAAACTTTCTAACTATACATCAACCTGTGTTGCAATAAAATTTTGTACAACATGATAAAGTTTCTGACGACACTGACAAGAGCTTGTTCACTAGCGAAGAGAGAAGTCTGTGATGTGTTGCGTGTGGCGCATGAATGTCCTCCCGTTTCATCCCTTCATCATTTCGTCTCCATGATAGAGACAGTTCTTAAAAGAACTGATGGTTCATTCTCGCATGGTTGGCCAACTGTCGGGAGACAAGTGCAATGGAGATTTTATGAGTTAACCTGTGGCAGATAGCTAAATGTCGCCCTGGCGGTCAGAGTACAACGTTGAGACGAAAAATTGCAAACATGACGCAGAGAGGTTTCACAAGGATTACCATTGCTCACGTCCCGTGCAGTACTCATCGCTACGGACTTCACCGCTGTCTCGAAAGAACGCCCACACACAGGAAGTATCACACCGAAAATCTCCGTGACTTGCACCGTCCATAACTTGATCGCCAGACATGAAAACCTGTGGAGATGGTATGAGGTTGGCAGACTTTGATCAGCTTGATAGCAAGCCGTAGAGAGCTTGATTCACCAGCGTTTTGCAATGGAGATGTTTAGAGGCCACCATGACAAGATAGCTAAGACTCAACCGATTGGCGTTCAAAGTGCTACGTTGAGAACTGTGTCAAATGCCCAACATGAGACATGAGTTGCCCCAGCGGTTTCGGTCTAAACTATGACACACTCCCTTGCACACTTATCACTACGGCATCGTCCGCCGTCCCGAAGGAACACCCTGTCAGTGGAATATTACAGCAAAAGTCTCCGTGTCTTGCTCGCTTTCACTGAAAAGCTGCTTGTAACATGAGAAGACTGACTCAGACATCATTAAGAATCCTCTAGTTGACTTCAACAGGGTCGAAAACCCTAGAAAACCTCCAAAACTAGTGAATTTAAATTTTTCAACTTTTTAGCACTACTTATGAAATTTTATAAGTAGTCTATCACTTAGGACAGGTTAATAGCGACCGTACCTTTTTTGAATCAAATCAAACGGACTTGTAGAAGCAAAGTAACAAGCCTTTAAAGTTTTGGAGTCTTTTATGGCCTGGAGACGAAGGCCATCTCCTGACGAACCTCTAAGTCTGACGCCTTAGCTGACTTCAGCAATGAAATTTTCAAAGTCGGTTTCTTACCGAAACCCGGTTTTTCAGATTTCCAATGCTATCATCGGAGCTCCAGAGTTCACCTACCCCAACCCAGTCGGGAGGAGAACTGATTTCCACAAGCCGAGTTTCCACTTATATAGTGTGTGGCGATCAGCTGATGACGTAATACCCATCATCCAAACACTAAAAACCCGTCTATCTCCGGTTCTAGTGCTCCGATGGAGCTGGAAATTCACCATTTACTTGTAGAATTTGACGCTGAATCCGAATCTTCCCTCCATTTTCCCATCCGATGCTTCGTTTTGGCTCTACAGCCCACAGCCATCGCAAGAATGCTAACTCGTTTTTCGGAAAAAGGATGAAAAATGTTTTCTCTCCGATGGCTTTCAAATTTAGCATGCCGAAGCAGAATTTGACGCCGATTCTCTGGTCAGAATCTGGTCTCTGATTTCCCGTCCGATGCTTGCTTCACCCACTAGAGCGATTTTCATAAACATTCTAACTCTGTCGTTTTTTCAAGGTCCAAAATTTCAATGACGTCTCACCTCTAAACGAAGGCAGATACGAACAGGCCATGTTCTCCACTGAATTTGTCTCACTCCCAGCTTTCAAACGAGCTATTGCACGACTTTCTACGATGTCTACAACCAAAGTTGGAAGATCGTTGCCGGGGGAGGGGGATCAGAACTTTTTCTCTCCGATTGAGTTGGGAAGAAGTTCCTAGACCCAACATTGACCAAAACGTCCGAATTTGCACTCCGTTTTCCCATCCGAGACTTCCTTCCTGTTGAAAATGAACTTTTCTCATCCCAAAACGGCCAAAACCCGACTTTCCAACTCTGATATTTTCCTGCCATTTTCCTCCCTAAACCCAGGAAAAGTGGGTCAAACTGAGCTTTTTACTGCATTTTTCTCACTCTTAGCTTTCAAATGAGCTATTGCACGACTTTCTACGATTTCTCACACCAAAGTTGGAAGTTTGGCAGAGAGGGGGGGGAGGTCTTCAAAACGTTTTCTCTCCGATGTCGCTGGAAACATCCTTCCTAACCCAAAATTGGCCAAAAATTCCGAATCTGGCCTCCGTTTTCCCATCCGAGGTCTCCTTCATGCCGAATTCCGACCTTTCTCATCCCAAAACCACCACACCCCGCCTTTTTCCAACTCTATCGCTCCACCCTTGCCTCATCACTCCTCCTTCCATCCTTCCCAACCCAAAATTTCACGTAGATTCCGAATCTGAACTCCACTTTCCAATCCAAACCCTCCTTCATGACGATTTCCAGCCTTTCTCATCCCAACACCACCAACATCCACCCTTTCCTCACTCTATCTTTCCCACATTCCTATCACCTTCCTTCCCATCCCTTACCCGAAAACTCCTTCCTTCCTTCCAGAGGGGAGGGGGGGCTGGGACCTGTTTCCTCCTCTCGGACCCATCCTTCCATCACATCCTTGGCGACTTCCTTCCATAGGGGGGGGGGCTGAGTCAGCATGATGACTCATCGATGACTCATCACTGCACCGCACTGTCCTTGTTTTTGGCACGGGGTTACTACTGGCTGTAATTGGATTTTCCATTTTTAATGAGATAAAATGGTAATTGTATTAGGAAGCATTCCGATTGGATTTTCAATTTTTAATGAGATAGAATGATAATTGTATTAGGAAGCATTCCGATTGGATTTTTCATTTTAAATGAGAAAAAATGATAATTGCATTCCGATGTGTCCGAGTCAGGTTCGAAGCACAGGAGCTACCTCTATATATGCCTCGGACTACTTCAGACCTACTTCCGAAAAATACACTCTCGGGATGCCTCGGAATCCTCCGGAATGTTTCGGAACAATAAAATGTTTGTTTTGCATCAAATTGACACGATTTCATATGATAAGTAACATTTTTCTTTAATATTACTTTAGAACATATATTACAAACTACTTTTAGTTTCAAACACTCACTATATTGGTATTTACTATCATAAAAACATGAAACATTCCTAACAATTTCAAAATTATGACATTTTCTTGTTCTTTTGCCACATGCATTATCATAATTTTGAAATCCTTGTTTTCCGAAATGATTCACACAGACAATCTTTCGCTACGCTTGAATCATTAGCTTCTTTGTTTAATACAATTATTATGATAATGAAGATTTAAATTTTTTGTTAGTACTGTTTACTAATCACAATTAGAGCATATTTCTTGTTTATCATAGGTTTGCTGTTTATCACTGATATACGGATTATCACATGTTTGATGTTTACATTTTTCTGAAGAGATGAATTTGATGTCTCCGATTCCGCTGGAAATTAACTCCCTAACCAAAAATTCCGCGGAGAATTCGAATCTGGCCTCCGTTTTCCCATCCGAGCCATCGTTCACCCGCTAGAGCCAGTTTCTGTGTCCACCCACAGTGAAGAAAATTTTCCAGAAAATTTTTTCGACGCATTTCAACACCAAACCTTGATAGAAACTTGGTTCACATGATTCTGAACAACTTTGGTCAAAACATCACTTTTGACAAAAGTCCATCCGAGGGGGGGATCAAAACTGTTGCGCGCCGAATCCGATGCAAATCACCTCCCCAACCTAAAATTTCACACAGAATCCAAATCTCACCTCCAATTTCACATCCAAACCCTCCTTCACCCACCTTTCCAACCTAGACAGCCGACCAAGACATCCTTCCCGAGGGGGGGGGGCGCTGTGTTTAAAGTGGAGTATTCCTTGCTACTTCTGTTCCTCTTAGACTTTCAAAAATTAATCTAGCCATCCAGTTTAGAAAATTTCCCTACAAAGTGAGAGTGAATTTTAGTGTAGTAACTAGATTTTATTATGTTCCTGTCCTGAACAATGCTGTCAATTCATTACGTTCTTTTCCTAAACAATCGTGTGTTTTCAATTACAATACATCCAATCTTCATCCAATCAGATCGCGTCCACAAGTGGACATGTATCGGATTGTGAATGAAACATACAAGTTAGTTGAATGAATAACGCATTTTTTTAAAGCAACAACCTTGAAGCGCTATTGTTATCTTCAGTTTCCCTTGAATGCTGGCTGTGAAACATGAAACAATAATAAATGAAATGACGCTAGTATTAAATGCAGTCATGAAACAATATCGCATGAATGGAAAAATACACCAATTGTCATTCTATGTCGACAGCCATATCTCCAAAACTGTTGATGTAATTATCTGGTGTAAATTTCCATTGGCGTTCAAGGTCATTCCATTTTTAGTTTTGAATTTTATCATACGGCTACGTTAAAATATTTTATTAGAAATGGAAGCAAATGAAATGATAATTCAATCATCTGCACCAAATGAAAAGGAATTATTATATCCTTCAATAGTTAAGGAAGATAATAATGACTGGTCTTACAAAACGCAAAGAGAATTTATGATGGAAATAAATTTAGCAAAGCTTAAAGATAGCGTACGATATATGAAAGATAGAGAAACGCGATTATTACCAAAATGAGAACATTACAATATATCAAAAAATATATGGGCTATAGCAAAAAATAGAACGCAAGGAATTGGAATATTTTTAACAGTAATTTTAGGCGTTTTAACAATTGCTATATCTTCAGGTGTCTTAGCAATACCAGCAGTTGCTACAGCTTTAACAAGTGCAGGCCTCTTTGCACCTTCATCTGCAACAATTTTAGATAATTCATTAAAGTCAAAGTGAAAAGTTGTTTATTTCCAAAAACATTGGAAAACAATATTACAATTTTGAGGTAATAACATGAGCAAAGGCTCAGAGGTTTCGGTCTAGCAAACGACGAACAACCCGTGCAACGCAATCTCTCTACGGCAGTACCCGCCGTCCCGAAGGAACGCTCGAGCAAAGGAGGTATTACAGCGATGATATGTTTTATGAGCAGAAGATGTGATAGCAAGAGACTATTCAACTTGATAGCGGGTCAAAACAACCTGATAGCAGGAGCTCACCGACACTCACCTTGTGAAAGATAAATGTAAAGAGCAGAGCTGGTGCACTGCCTTTTATAAGATTATCCTAAGCGGTGAATGGATGAGACCTCTCGTCCAGTCACAGACGAGCTAGAGTTCCCGATGTGGACACGCACAATTGTAACGCGTTATTGAAATCGTGTTAGGCAAAAATGTTGTCTAGCAATAGACTCAACCATGGCACCTGAAGTCAATACATTGAAACATGATGATTCCACGATTCTTTTTCATCAAGAGTGCTTCGGAGGCTTAATACAAGATTACATCCTTAAGTTTCAAAGGGAGGAGACAGAATTGGAAGCATGTTTAGACTACACACCAAAAATATTTACGGAGTTGATATCTTATTTCAAAGACAGTCTCATCAAGGCTCACTTAATTGCACATGTCAATTACATTCATTTTCCACAAGGTGAAGTAGCGGAAAGTGTTGATTTTCAATTTCCTTCCTACGGACAAGAATATGTTGCTGATGCTTCTGAGTTTTATACACGACATCTGCGGAAGATTATTTCTCGGATAGACAACTTTCATGGTTACGGCGATCATTTGCTTATGAATAAAATAAACCATATTGTCATTGCTATTAGTAAAGTGGGCTTCAATGATGTTAAATCAAAGACCAAATATAGTATTTTTCATGACACTTGTGTTGTGCTAAACTTTCTAGCGCTGTGGTGAACACTGTTTTCATATAACATTCTAGACTCTCAGTCTTACTTCAGTAGAAGACTGCTTTTAGTAAACCTGATGAAGCTAATCTAACAGTCATGAAATTTTATAATAAGGGAAACATTTGACAACTGTCTCCAATCAAACTTTCTAACACTCTGAAAGTAAGTTACAAGACAATCTACACTGCAGTAAAACCTTCTAAAACTTTGTAGTGCTGTGATGAGTTCGGTCAGTCATACAACGTCAACGATAAAACTTTATTTTCACAAAGGGGTGTCACAGTAAAACTACTTGACTACACTAACTTTGCAAACCATGATACACTTTCTGACTAGACTTACGAATACAACTTCAATGATCAAACTTTACTTTCACAAACGTGAGTCGTAGTAAAACTGGCAGACTACACTAACGCTTGCATTTCATGACACTTGTGTTTCGTAAACGTCGATGATCAAATTTTACTTTTACAAACGTGTGTCGTAGTAGAATTATTTGGCTACACTAGCGCTTACAATTTATGACATGTGTGTTTTAGAAAACGTCATGATCAAACTTTTCTAACTATACATCAACCTGTGATGCAGTAAAACCTTTGTACAACATGATAAAGTTTCTGACGACACTCACGAATAAACGTCATGATCAGACTATATAACTATACATCATCCTGTGTAGCAGTAAAACTTTTACAAACCATGATACACTTTCTGACGACACTCACGAATAAACCTTCGATGATGAAACTTTATTTTCTCAAACGGGTGTCGCGGTTATATTATTTGACTACACTAACTTTGCCTTTACAGAACGTGATACAGTTTCTGACTAGACTTACGAATAAAACGTTGATGATCAAACTTTCTAACTATACATCAACCTGTGTTGCAATAAAATTTTGTACAACATGATAAAGTTTCTGACGACACTGACAAGAGCTTGTTCACTAGCGAAGAGAGAAGTCTGTGATGTGTTGCGTGTGGCGCATGAATGTCCTCCGTTTCATCCCTTCATCATTTCGTCTCCATGATAGAGACAGTTCTTAAAAGAACTGATGGTTCATTCTCGCATGGTTGGCCAACTGTCGGGAGACAAGTGCAATGGAGATTTTATGAGGTAACCTGTGGCAGATAGCTAAATGTCGCCCTGGCGGTCAGAGTACAACGTTGAGACGAAAAATTGCAAACATGACGCAGAGAGGTTTCACAAGGATTACCAATGCTCACGTCCCGTGCAGTACTCATCGCTACGGACTTCACCGCTGTCTCGAAAGAACGCCCACACACAGGAAGTATCACACCGAAAATCTCCGTGACTTGCACCGTCCATAACTTGATCGCCAGACATGAAAACCTGTGGAGATGGTATGAGGTTGGCAGACTTTGATCAGCTTGATAGCAAGCCGTAGAGAGCTTGATTCACCAGCGTTTTGCAATGGAGATGTTTAGAGGCCACCCATGACAAGATAGCTAAGACTCAACCGATTGGCGTTCAAAGTGCTACGTTGAGAACTGTGTCAAATGCCAACATGAGACATGAGTTGCCCCAGCGGTTTCGGTCTAAACTATGACACACTCCCTTGCACACTTATCACTACGGCATCGTCCGCCGTCCCGAAGGAACACCCTGTCAGTGGAATATTACAGCAAAAGTCTCCGTGTCTTGCTCGCTTTCACTGAAAAGCTGCTTGTAACATGAGAAGACTGACTCAGACATCATTAAGAATCCTCTAGTTGACTTCAACAGGGTCGAAAACCCCAGAAAACCTCCAAAACTAGTGAATTTAAATTTTTCAACTTTTTAGCACTACTTATGAAATTTTATAAGTAGTCTATCACTTAGGACAGGTTAATAGCGACCGTACCTTTTTTGAATCAAATCAAACGGACTTGTAGAAGCAAAGTAACAAGCCTTTAAAGTTTTGGAGTCTTTTATGGCCTGGAGACGAAGGCCATCTCCTGACGAACCTCTAAGTCTGACGCCTTAGCTGACTTCAGCAATGAAATTTTCAAAGTCGGTTTCTTACCGAAACCCGGTTTTTCAGATTTCCAATGCTATCATCGGAGCTCCAGAGTTCACCTACCCCAACCCAGTCGGGAGGAGAACTGATTTCCACAAGCAGAATTTCCACTTATATAGTGTGTGGCGATCAGCTGATGACGTAATCCAAACACTAAAACCCCGTCTATCTCCGGTTCTAGTGCTCCGATGGAGCTGGAAATATGCCATTTCCATGTAGAATTTGACGCTGAATCCGAATCTTCCCTCCATTTTCCCATCCGATGCTTCGTTTTGGCTCTACAGCCCACAGCCATCGCAAGAATGCTAACTCGTTTTTCGGAAAAAGGATGAAAAAATGTTTTCTCTCCGATGGCTTTCAAATTTAGCATGCCGAAGCAGAATTTGACGCCGATTCTCTGGTCAGAATCTGGTCTCTGATTTCCCGTCCGATGCTTGCTTCACCCACTAGAGCGATTTTCATAAACATTCTAACTCTGTCGTTTTTTCAAGGTCCAAAATTTCAATGACGTCTCACCTCTAAACGAAGGCAGATACGAACAGGCCATGTTCTCCACTGAATTTGTCTCACTCCCAGCTTTCAAACGAGCTATTGCACGACTTTCTACGATGTCTACAACCAAAGTTGGAAGATCGTTGCCGGGGGAGGGGGATCAGAACTTTTTCTCTCCGATTGAGTTGGGAAGAAGTTCCTAGACCCAACATTGACCAAAACGTCCGAATTTGCACTCCGTTTTCCCATCCGAGACTTCCTTCCTGTTGAAAATGAACTTTTCTCATCCCAAAACGGCCAAAACCCGACTTTCCAACTCTGATATTTTCCTGCCATTTTCCTCCCTAAACCCAGGAAAAGTGGGTCAAACTGAGCTTTTTACTGCATTTTTCTCACTCTTAGCTTTCAAATGAGCTATTGCACGACTTTCTACGATTTCTCACACCAAAGTTGGAAGTTTGGCAGAGAGGGGGGGGAGGTCTTCAAAACGTTTTCTCTCCGATGTCGCTGGAAACATCCTTCCTAACCCAAAATTGGCCAAAAATTCCGAATCTGGCCTCCGTTTTCCCATCCGAGGTCTCCTTCATGCCGAATTCCGACCTTTCTCATCCCAAAACCACCACACCCCGCCTTTTTCCAACTCTATCGCTCCACCCCTTGCCTCATCACTCCTCCTTCCATCCTTCCCAACCCAAAATTTCACGTAGATTCCGAATCTGAACTCCACTTTCCAATCCAAACCCTCCTTCATGACGATTTCCAGCCTTTCTCATCCCAACACCACCAACATCCACCCTTTCCTCACTCTATCCTTCCCACATTCCTATCACCTTCCTTCCCATCCCTTACCCGAAAACTCCTTCCTTCCTTCCAGAGGGGAGGGGGGGCTGGGACCTGTTTCCTCCTCTCGGACCCATCCTTCCATCACATCCTTGGCGACTTCCTTCCAGAGGGGGGGGGGCTGAGTCAGCATGATGACTCATCGATGACTCATCACTGCACCGCACTGTCCTTGTTTTTGGCACGGGGTTACTACTGGCTGTAATTGGATTTTCCATTTTTAATGAGATAAAATGGTAATTGTATTAGGAAGCATTCCGATTGGATTTTCAATTTTTAATGAGATAGAATGATAATTGTATTAGGAAGCATTCCGATTGGATTTTTCATTTTAAATGAGAAAAAATGATAATTGCATTCCGATGTGTCCGAGTCAGGTTCGAAGCACAGGAGCTACCTCTATATATGCCTCGGACTACTTCAGACCTACTTCCGAAAAATACACTCTCGGGATGCCTCGGAATCCTCCGGAATGTTTCGGAACAATAAAATGTTTGTTTTGCATCAAATTGACACGATTTCATATGATAAGTAACATTTTTCTTTAATATTACTTTAGAACATATATTACAAACTACTTTTAGTTTCAAACACTCACTATATTGGTATTTACTATCATAAAAACATGAAACATTCCTAACAATTTCAAAATTATGACATTTTCTTGTTCTTTTGCCACATGCATTATCATAATTTTGAAATCCTTGTTTTCCGAAATGATTCACACAGACAATCTTTCGCTACGCTTGAATCATTAGCTTCTTTGTTTAATACAATTATTATGATAATGAAGATTTAAATTTTTTGTTAGTACTGTTTACTAATCACAATTAGAGCATATTTCTTGTTTATCATAGGTTTGCTGTTTATCACTGATATACGGATTATCACATGTTTGATGTTTACATTTTTCTGAAGAGATGAATTTGATGTCTCCGATTCCGCTGGAAATTAACTCCCTAACCAAAAATTCCGCGGAGAATTCGAATCTGGCCTCCGTTTTCCCATCCGAGCCATCGTTCACCCGCTAGAGCCAGTTTCTGTGTCCACCCACAGTGAAGAAAATTTTCCAGAAAATTTTTTCGACGCATTTCAACACCAAACCTTGATAGAAACTTGGTTCACATGATTCTGAACAACTTTGGTCAAAACATCACTTTTGACAAAAGTCCATCCGAGGGGGGGGATCAAAACTGTTGCGCGCCGAATCCGATGCAAATCACCTCCCCAACCTAAAATTTCACACAGAATCCAAATCTCACCTCCAATTTCACATCCAAACCCTCCTTCACCACCTTTCCAACCTAGACAGCCGACCAAGACATCCTTCCCGAGGGGGGGGGGCGCTGTGTTTAAAGTGGAGTATTCCTTGCTACTTCTGTTCCTCTTAGACTTTCAAAAATTAATCTAGCCATCCAGTTTAGAAAATTTCCCTACAAAGTGAGAATGAATTTTAGTGTAGTAACTAGATTTTATTATGTTCCTGTCCTGAACAATGCTGTCAATTCATTACGTTCTTTTCCTAAAACAATCGTGTGTTTTCAATTACAATACATCCAATCTTCATCCAATCAGATCGCGTCCACAAGTGGACATGTATCGGATTGTGAATGAAACATACAAGTTAGTTGAATGAATAACGCATTTTTTTAAAGCAACAACCTTGAAGCGCTATTGTTATCTTCAGTTTCCCTTGAATGCTGGCTGTGAAACATGAAACAATAATAAATGAAATGACGCTAGTATTAAATGCAGTCATGAAACAATATCGCATGAATGGAAAAATACACCAATTGTCATTCTATGTCGACAGCCATATCTCCAAAACTGTTGATGTAATTATTGGTGTAAATTTCCATTGGCGTTCAAGGTCATTCCATTTTTAGTTTTGAATTTTATCATACGGCTACGTTAAAATATTTTATTAGAAATGGAAGCAAATGAAATGATAATTCAATCATCTGCACCAAATGAAAAGGAATTATTATATCCTTCAATAGTTAAGGAAGATAATAATGACTGGTCTTACAAAACGCAAAGAGAATTTATGATGGAAATAAATTTAGCAAAGCTTAAGATAGCGTACGATATATTAAAGATAGAGAAACTCTATTATTACCAAAATGAGAACATTACAATATATCAAAAAATATTTGGGGCTATAGCAAAAAATAGAACGCAAGGATTATTTGGAATATTTTTAACAGTAATTTTAGGCGTTTTTTAACAATTGCTATATCTTCAGGTGTCTTAGCAATACCAGCAGTTGCTACAGCTTTAACAAGTGCAGGCCTCTTTGCACCTTCATCTGCAACAATTTTAGATAATTCATTAAAGTCAAAGTGAAAAGTTGTTTATTTCCAAAAACATTGGAAAACAATATTACAATTTTGAGGTAATAACATGAGCAAAGGCTCAGAGGTTTCGGTCTAGCAAACGACGAACAACCCGTGCAACGCAATCTCTCTACGGCAGTACCGCCGTCCCGAAGGAACGCTCGAGCAAAGGAGGTATTACAGCGATGATATGTTTTATGAGCAGAAGATGTGATAGCAAGAGACTATTCAACTTGATAGCGGGTCAAAACAACCTGATAGCAGGAGCTCACCGACACTCACCTTGTGAAAGATAAATGTAAAGAGCAGAGCTGGTGCACTGCCTTTTATAAGATTATCCTAAGCGGTGAATGGATGAGACCTCTCGTCCAGTCACAGACGAGCTAGAGTTCCCGATGTGGACACGCACAATTGTAACGCGTTATTGAAATCGTGTTAGGCAAAAATGTTGTCTAGCAATAGACTCAACCATGGCACCTGAAGTCAATACATTGAAACATGATGATTCCACGATTCTTTTTCATCAAGAGTGCTTCGGAGGCTTAATACAAGATTACATCCTTAAGTTTCAAAGGGAGGAGACAGAATTGGAAGCATGTTTAGACTACACACCAAAAATATTTACGGAGTTGATATCTTATTTCAAAGACAGTCTCATCAAGGCTCACTTAATTGCACATGTCAATTACATTCATTTTCCACAAGGTGAAGTAGCGGAAAGTGTTGATTTTCAATTTCCTTCCTACGGACAAGAATATGTTGCTGATGCTTCTGAGTTTTATACACGACATCTGCGGAAGATTATTTCTCGGATAGACAACTTTCATGGTTACGGCGATCATTTGCTTATGAATAAAATAAACCATATTGTCATTGCTATTAGTAAAGTGGGCTTCAATGATGTTAAATCAAAGACCAAATATAGTATTTTTCATGACACTTGTGTTGTGCTAAACTTTCTAGCGCTGTGGTGAACACTGTTTTCATATAACATTCTAGACTCTCAGTCTTACTTCAGTAGAAGACTGCTTTTAGTAAACCTGATGAAGCTAATCTAACAGTCATGAAATTTTATAATAAGGGAAACATTTGACAACTGTCTCCAATCAAACTTTCTAACACTCTGAAAGTAAGTTACAAGACAATCTACACTGCAGTAAAACCTTCTAAAACTTTGTAGTGCTGTGATGAGTTCGGTCAGTCATACAACGTCAACGATAAAACTTTATTTTCACAAACGGGTGTCACAGTAAAACTACTTGACTACACTAACTTTGCAAACCATGATACACTTTCTGACTAGATTACGAATACAACTTCAATGATCAAACTTTACTTTCACAAACGTGAGTCGTAGTAAAACTGGCAGACTACACTAACGCTTGCATTTCATGACACTTGTGTTTCGTAAACGTCGATGATCAAATTTTACTTTTACAAACGTGTGTCGTAGTAGAATTATTTGGCTACACTAGCGCTTACAATTTATGACATGTGTGTTTTAGAAAACGTCATGATCAAACTTTTCTAACTATACATCAACCTGTGATGCAGTAAAACCTTTGTACAACATGATAAAGTTTCTGACGACACTCACGAATAAACGTCATGATCAGACTATATAACTATACATCATCCTGTGTAGCAGTTAAAACTTTTACAAACCATGATACACTTTCTGACGACACTCACGAATAAACCTTCGATGATGAAACTTTATTTTCTCAAACGGGTGTCGCGGTTATATTATTTGACTACACTAACTTTGCCTTTACAGAACGTGATACAGTTTCTGACTAGACTTACGAATAAAAAACGTGTTGATCAAAACTTTCTAAACTATACATCCTGTGTTGCAAAAAAAATTTTGTACAAACATGATAAAGTTTCTGACGACACTGACAAGAGCTTGTTCACTAGCGAAGAGAGAAGTCTGTGATGTGTTGCGTGTGGCGCATGAATGTCCTCCCGTTTCATCCCTTCATCATTTCGTCTCCATGATAGAGACAGTTCTTAAAAGAACTGATGGTTCATTCTCGCATGGTTGGCAACTGTCGGGAGACAAGTGCAATGGAGATTTTATGAGTTAACCTGTGGCAGATAGCTAAATGTCGCCCTGGCGGTCAGAGTACAACGTTGAGACGAAAAATTGCAAACATGACGCAGAGAGGTTTCACAAGGATTACCATTGCCCACGTCCCGTGCAGTACTCATCGCTACGGACTTCACCGCTGTCTCGAAAAGAACGCCCACACACAGGAAGTATCACACCGAAAATCTCCGTGACTTGCACCGTCCATAACTTGATCGCCAGACATGAAAACCTGTGGAGATGGTATGAGGTTGGCAGACTTTGATCAGCTTGATAGCAAGCCGTAGAGAGCTTGATTCACCAGCGTTTTGCAATGGAGATGTTTAGAGGCCACCCATGACAAGATAGCTAAGACTCAACCGATTGGCGTTCAAAGTGCTACGTTGAGAACTGTGTCAAATGCCCAACATGAGACATGAGTTGCCCAGCGGTTTCGGTCTAAACTATGACACACTCCCTTGCACACTTATCACTACGGCATCGTCCGCCGTCCCGAAGGAACACCCTGTCAGTGGAATATTACAGCAAAAGTCTCCGTGTCTTGCTCGCTTTCACTGAAAAGCTGCTTGTAACATGAGAAGACTGACTCAGACATCATTAAGAATCCTCTAGTTGACTTCAACAGGGTCGAAAACCCCAGAAAAACCTCCAAAACTAGTGAATTTAAATTTTTCAACTTTTTAGCACTACTTATGAAATTTTATAAGTAGTCTATCACTTAGGACAGGTTAATAGCGACCGTACCTTTTTTGAATCAAATCAAACGGACTTGTAGAAGCAAAGTAACAAGCCTTTAAAGTTTTGGAGTCTTTTATGGCCTGGAGACGAAGGCCATCTCCTGACGAACCTCTAAGTCTGACGCCTTAGCTGACTTCAGCAATGAAATTTTCAAAGTCGGTTTCTTACGAAACCCGGTTTTTCAGATTTCCAATGCTATCATCGGAGCTCCAGAGTTCACCTACCCCAACCCAGTCGGGAGGAGAACTGATTTCCACAAGCCGAGTTTCCACTTATATAGTGTGTGGCGATCAGCTGATGACGTAATACCCATCATCCAAACACTAAAAACCCGTCTATCTCCGGTTCTAGTGCTCCGATGGAGCTGGAAATTCACCATTTACTTGTAGAATTTGACGCTGAATCCGAATCTTCCCTCCATTTTCCCATCCGATGCTTCGTTTTGGCTCTACAGCCCACAGCCATCGCAAGAATGCTAACTCGTTTTTCGGAAAAAGGATGAAAAATGTTTTCTCTCCGATGGCTTTCAAATTTAGCATGCCGAAGCAGAATTTGACGCCGATTCTCTGGTCAGAATCTGGTCTCTGATTTCCCGTCCGATGCTTGCTTCACCCACTAGAGCGATTTTCATAAACATTCTAACTCTGTCGTTTTTTCAAGGTCCAAAATTTCAATGACGTCTCACCTCTAAACGAAGGCAGATACGAACAGGCCATGTTCTCCACTGAATTTGTCTCACTCCAGCTTTCAAACGAGCTATTGCACGACTTTCTACGATGTCTACAACCAAAGTTGGAAGATCGTTGCCGGGGGAGGGGGATCAGAACTTTTTCTCTCCGATTGAGTTGGGAAGAAGTTCCTAGACCCAACATTGACCAAAACGTCCGAATTTGCACTCCGTTTTCTCATCCGAGACTTCTTCCTGTTGAAAATGAACTTTTCTCATCCCAAAACGGCCAAAACCCGACTTTCCAACTCTGATATTTTCCTGCCATTTTCCTCCCTAAACCCAGGAAAAGTGGGTCAAACTGAGCTTTTTACTGCATTTTTCTCACTCTTAGCTTTCAAATGAGCTATTGCACGACTTTCTACGATTTCTCACACCAAAGTTGGAAGTTTGGCAGAGAGGGGGGGGAGGTCTTCAAAACGTTTTCTCTCCGATGTCGCTGGAAACATCCTTCCTAACCCAAAATTGGCCAAAAATTCCGAATCTGGCCTCCGTTTTCCCATCCGAGGTCTCCTTCATGCCGAATTCCGACCTTTCTCATCCCAAAACCACACACCCCGCCTTTTTCCAACTCTATCGCTCCACCCTTGCCTCATCACTCCTCCTTCCATCCTTCCAACCCAAAATTTCACGTAGATTCCGAATCTGAACTCCACTTTCCAATCCAAACCCTCCTTCATGACGATTTCCAGCCTTTCTCATCCCAACACACCAACATCCACCCTTTCCTCACTCTATCCTTCCCACATTCCTATCACCTTCCTTCCCCTCCCTTACCCGAAAACTCCTTCCTTCCTTCCAGAGGGGAGGGGGGGCTGGGACCTGTTTCCTCCTCTCGGACCCATCCTTCCATCACATCCTTGGCGACTTCCTTCCAGAGGGGGGGGGGCTGAGTCAGCATGATGACTCATCGATGACTCATCACTGCACCGCACTGTCCTTGGTTTTGGCACGGGGTTACTACTGGCTGTAAGTGGATTTTCCATTTTTAATGAGATAAATGGTAATTGTATTAGGAAGCATTCCGATTGGATTTTCAATTTTTAATGAGATAGAATGATAATTGTATTAGGAAGCATTCCGATTGGATTTTTCATTTTAAATGAGAAAAAATGATTAATTGCATTCCGATGTGTCCGAGTCAGGTTCGAAGCACAGGAGCTACCTCTATATATGCCTCGGACTACTTCAGACCTACTTCCGAAAAATACACTCTCGGGATGCCTCGGAATCCTCCGGAATGTTTCGGAACAATAAAATGTTTGTTTTGCATCAAATTGACACGATTTCATATGATAAGTAACATTTTTCTTTAATATTACTTTAGAACATATATTACAAACTACT
Organism: Prostheceraeus crozeri; assembly: GCA_907163375.1. Lineage (NCBI taxonomy): Eukaryota > Metazoa > Platyhelminthes > Polycladida > Euryleptidae > Prostheceraeus > Prostheceraeus crozeri. The sequence goes on along the minus strand of CAJQUW010011326.1, from coordinate 8,933 downwards.
TTTAGTTTCAAACACTCACTATATTGGTATTTACTATCATAAAAACATGAAACATTCCTAACAATTTCAAAATTATGACATTTTCTTGTTCTTTTGCCACATGCATTATCATAATTTTGAAATCCTTGTTTTCCGAAATGATTCACACAGACAATCTTTCGCTACGCTTGAATCATTAGCTTCTTTGTTTAATACAATTATTATGATAATGAAGATTTAAATTTTTTGTTAGTACTGTTTACTAATCACAATTAGAGCATATTTCTTGTTTATCATAGGTTTGCTGTTTATCACTGATATACGGATTATCACATGTTTGATGTTTACATTTTTCTGAAGAGATGAATTTGATGTCTCCGATTCCGCTGGAAATTAACTCCCTAACCAAAAATTCCGCGGAGAATTCGAATCTGGCCTCCGTTTTCCCATCCGAGCCATCGTTCACCCGCTAGAGCCAGTTTCTGTGTCCACCCACAGTGAAGAAAATTTTCCAGAAAATTTTTTCGACGCATTTCAACACCAAACCTTGATAGAAACTTGGTTCACATGATTCTGAACAACTTTGGTCAAAACATCACTTTTGACAAAAGTCCATCCGAGGGGGGGATCAAAACTGTTGCGCGCCGAATCCGATGCAAATCACCTCCCCAACCTAAAATTTCACACAGAATCCAAATCTCACCTCCAATTTCACATCCAAACCCTCCTTCACCCACCTTTCCAACCTAGACAGCCGACCAAGACATCCTTCCCGAGGGGGGGGGCGCTGTGTTTAAAGTGGAGTATTCCTTGCTACTTCTGTTCCTCTTAGACTTTCAAAAATTAATCTAGCCATCCAGTTTAGAAAATTTCCCTACAAAGTGAGAATGAATTTTAGTGTAGTAACTAGATTTTATTATGTTCCTGTCCTGAACAATGCTGTCAATTCATTACGTTCTTTTCCTAAACAATCGTGTGTTTTCAATTACAATACATCCAATCTTCATCCAATCAGATCGCGTCCACAAGTGGACATGTATCGGATTGTGAATGAAACATACAAGTTAGTTGAATGAATAACGCATTTTTTTAAAGCAACAACCTTGAAGCGCTATTGTTATCTTCAGTTTCCCTTGAATGCTGGCTGTGAAACATGAAACAATAATAAATGAAATGACGCTAGTATTAAATGCAGTCATGAAACAATATCGCATGAATGGAAAAATACACCAATTGTCATTCTATGTCGACAGCATATCTCCAAAACTGTTGATGTAATTATCTGGTGTAAATTTCCATTGGCGTTCAAGGTCATTCCATTTTTAGTTTTGAATTTTATCATACGGCTACGTTAAAATATTTTATTAGAAATGGAAGCAAATGAAATGATAATTCAATCATCTGCACCAAATGAAAAGGAATTATTATATCCTTCAATAGTTAAGGAAGATAATAATGACTGGTCTTACAAAACGCAAAGAGAATTTATGATGGAAATAAATTTAGCAAAGCTTAAAGATAGCGTACGATATATGAAAGATAGAGAAACGCGATTATTACCAAAATGAGAACATTACAATATATCAAAAAATATATGGGCTATAGCAAAAAATAGAACGCAAGGAATTGGAATATTTTTAACAGTAATTTTAGGCGTTTTAACAATTGCTATATCTTCAGGTGTCTTAGCAATACCAGCAGTTGCTACAGCTTTAACAAGTGCAGGCCTCTTTGCACCTTCATCTGCAACAATTTTAGATAATTCATTAAAGTCAAAGTGAAAAGTTGTTTATTTCCAAAAACATTGGAAAACAATATTACAATTTTGAGGTATATACTCGTATATTGGTTGAATATATTCCAATACAGCGTGCGGTCAGTGCTGTAGAAAAAAAATTAAGCAGATCAGGAAGGAGAGGAATCAATAATTGAGCATTTATTTAGATTTCAGATTCTTTGTGGTGAATTCTTTCTTTTATGACCATGCGTAACTCGTTGGTTTTTTTAGAAATCTTGCGATGGATTTTAAATGCTTTGGAGTCAAGGTATTCATTAATTTATGAAATTTAACTATCGTGTTGCAGTAACATAACAATGGTGCAATTTGTTGCCGCATATTTTGATACAATGGACATTCTATCATAAAGTGATATAGAGTCTCCACTTTTGATTCATTGCAAAGTTCACAAAGACGTTCTTCATATCGCAATCTGTTTCTGTAACTGCCTGTTACAAAATCTAATTTATGATTTTTTGTCCTAAATTTTAGTAACCTATTTATATCATTGCAATCGATATCAAAATTCAGATATGATTTCAAGGTTTCCTCAAACTGGCATAGTTCTAAATACGTCAGACCAGAATGGCTCTCTTTTGCTGTAGATATCCATTTTTCCCTGTTATACTGACATATTCAGTCTTTTGTAATTCTCAAGTATGCTTTTTATCAGCCGTTAGCTGTTCATCCCATAGCTTTGACAGGTTTAGTTTTGTAAGCAATCTGTTTATTCTCCAACACCATGTGTATCTACTCTCATTTCCATTTGATATCATGTTGAGATATATAGCATTATATACCTGTTTAATTAAGCTATTTCCATCCTTTGTAATTAATCTTATCCAAAGAAAGATTGCAGCTTTATAGAAATGAATATCCATAGGACGTATTCCAAATTCACCGATTAAACAATAATTTGGTGTAGTCGGCTTTAAGTGATAGTATCGTTTATAAAACTGGTACTGAATTTGATCCAAACTCTTTAGGTTATTGAAAAAACAAAATTCCGCACAGTATTTCATTCTAGACAGTGCATATTTCAAAGGTATTTTTCAAAATTTCACCAGAAACTTGACCAAATTCTTTAAGTTGTTTAGCCGTGAGATAAGCTGCTTGTTTACCTTTGGCCATCAATTGTTCCAAATGATATCTATTATTTTTCGATATCCACATTCCTAGATACTTATATTTATCAACCACTTCAATGGATATCTGCTTACCATTGAGACTAACTTCAAATTTGTCTATATTTGTAAGTGAAATTTTCAGTCATGATTTTGGTTTTTTCATAATTTATGCAAAGGCCATTTTCTGCACAAAATTTGCAAAGTATTTTAAACTGACTATTCAAACCTCGCATACTCTCACTCATTAAAAGTATATCATCCGCATATATGAGTGGTGACAGTTCCAAATCAAAAAGTCGAACAGAATCAGTTTCATCTTTACTAGCATTTAAGATATCAATGAAATCATTTATATAAATACTAAATAGGGTTGGTGATAGTACGTCTCCTTGTGGAATTCCATTTTCAAGTTTAAAGGATTGCGTTTCTTTTCCACTGTATAATACTTTGTACTCTTTTTTAATGATAACACTTATAATTACTGATAAAATCTTGCATTTGGGGATCAAGCGTCTTAATTTATCAATCATTCTGTTTTTAGGAATGGAATCAAATACCTTTGACAAATCTACGAAACATAAAACCAGTGGACGTTTTGTGTTTTTATAAACTTGCATAATTTCCTTAACAAGCATTATGTTATCCAAAGCGGAGCTTCCTTTCTTGAAACCGGTTTGGTTCTTTTTTATCACATCATTCTTTATTAGCCAATCGTTAAGTCTAAAATTTATAATTTTTGTCATTATCTTTTCTATACAGGATGATAGATTAATAAATCTGCATGAACTTGGATCATTTTTCTTTCCTTTTTTAAATATGGGCGTAATCCAGCTACTGCTCCAGGGGATTTCATCGGCATGGTTAAATACATAACTATGCAGTGTTTCAAGAGTCTCAATTGTTTGCTCTTTATTGAAGCTTAATGTCTCATAAACAATTCTGTCTGGTCCACTTGTTTTATGTAGTTTTGATTCTCTAAGAGCATTTTTTATTTCGCATTTTGTAATTCTATCATCAAGATTATCAATGCACTTTTGACCTTGCAACATGTTTGGCATACAACTGGAGGATAAGCATGTATTGCTTGGTAACTTTAGATCATTGATTACTATATGAGTCTGAAAATCTGAAGCCTTCAATATGCTTCTCCTATGTTTAATATTCTTAACACCCATATTTTCATTAATCAGTTGCCAATATCTTTTGTGATCATTATTTTCCCGTGCATTTTTTAGACCTATTAGTCTATTTTTCTTTTCCTTTCTTCTGTCTGCCTTAACCTTTTTATTCAGATTCCTTTTACTCTCCATTAGTCGACCTAAGTTTTCAGCTGTAGGGAATTTTTTCCACCAAGAAACAATTTTCCTATGATGCTTTCTTAATGTTCGTGTTTCGCTAGAGAGAGCAATTTTCCGAATTGGCTTTCTATTAGTTTTAATGCAAAGTGAGTTAATTTGGCATAATTTATTATATATATTGGCAACGGATAAATCCTTTTCCAGAATTTGATTATTTAAGTATTTACACTTTCTTGTAAACATGACGTGGTCAAAAGCAGTGTCATTTTCCCATTTATGCGGCTTTATCCATTTAGCAGGATTATAATTTTGATCAGACGACTGTTTTGGTTCTTTAAATTCTGACTTTAATTCAATTTGGAATTTTATTTGCATTGGAGCGTGGTCCGTATAAATAACTGGTTGCATTATTTCAAAAGAAGCAAGATAATTCATAATTGATTCCGAAATTAGAAGGTAGTCAATCACGGATTTGCGTATCTCATTATTTTGATTTCTATAGTATGTGCATCTACCTTTAGAATGATTTTCTAATCTGCCATTGGCAATTATTAGAGAGGTTTCATTCATTACAGAAATTAATTAGATATTTCCCCATTTTATTTACTATTTGATCTTCCGACTCTCTTCCTGGAAGTGTGGAATTAGTATGATTTGTTTCATTTCCAATGCGACCATTAAAATCTCCGATCATTATAATGTTTTTCATTTTAAATTGAATCATGTATTGTTTAATATTTTCATGTATTTCTCGATCTTTGTGTTTTGAATCGCGATTATCCACATAACAAATAATCAAGAATATGTCTTCTAAATGATCCCAATGCATGCTGTTTAATTTGAGTATTTGGAGATTTCCTCGTTCTTTAATCAAGCTTTCAACATTTAGCAGAGAAATATTATCACCCTCTTTTACATAAACAGAAACGCCTTTTATATTTCTTCCGCGACTAATAATCTTTTTGACTGTCGTGTGAAAACCGTAACAATTTTCTAACACTGATTGATCTTGAGCATCACTAAAATATGTTTCTGTTAAACATATTATATTAGCCCTTTAGATATCATGTATAAAAAAATCATTTTTAATTTTATCGCTATTCAATCAAATTAATGTTTACATAGAATAACTCTATTTCCATATGTTTCTTCAGTTTCTTTCCAGCAGTCATTATTTCATTTTTTTTTAGTTATCGGATTAGCAGACGAAAAAGGAGTCATGGAATAAGAAAATCGGGTAGAAAAAGCTCAGGTGTTATGGAACTTGACAATACCTATCAAAAATTACAAGATTCTTTTGAGACGCGTAGGATGTCAAAGTTTTATCATCATCTAAAATCTCTCTCTAAAACTATGCTAAGAGCCATTCTAGGCAAGACAAGGGATGAGGCAAACATGATGACATTTGTAGTAACAGCATACATTCAAAATAAACTTAACCTAGACTCGGAGAACAAAAATGTAAAAGAACGAGCAACCATAATTATCCCGTTCGAATCTCAGACAATAGACTCACTCAATCTCATGTCTATATTCTGCGATCACAGTGTGTGCAAGCTAATTCCAAGCACAATTCAAGAACGTTATCCACCGAAAATATTCTATAAATTAGATAAACCCACTGCATTGAAAGTTTTGCAATTATGGGCGTTTTTTGAATAACTAAAAGTTCAGGATGTGATGCACATCATGAACAATCCATGCTCATGTAGCAAGAGGCAATCTTTTGTTTACCCACATTATGGTCACGTAATAACGGGTGATCTGGATATTTTGGTTGATGAAGACTTACGTCAACTCTTCAGTTTTGGTACCAAACACAGAATACCAAAAGCCTTAGTTGGAGTGCCATAACAACTCAAATTAGTAATTCATTGGATGAGCATATTACAAAAATTTGTAAGAAAGAGAGGCTTCAGGCTACTTTATTCTCAGCGTGGAATTCAAGAATCATGGCACTGAATATATCTTGCCAAGAAATCCTCGAATAGATTTCGCGCACACAGTAATCGACACAAGATTAATGTCAAAATGGGTAAAAATCTGAAAGAATTGCAGAATGACGTCATAATTACGCCAGTTGATAAAGCATCTAATAATTATGCCTTTATTTGCAAAAAGTTTTATCTCCAAATTCTCTTAGCCGAGTTGGGAATTGATATTTCCACGTCGAACATATCGGGTAATGAGACCTATGGTCCAGAGCAAGTTTTAGCGCAGAATGTAATTGAGCAACACACAACAATTATGAAAAGCGAGTTTAAACTATCTGTCTGTGAAAAAGACAGAAAATTACCAAAATTATATTGGATTCCAAAATTTCACAAAACTCCATGCAAATTTATATTCATAGCAGGAGCACGACAATGCACATCGAAAAAGCTTTCCATCAAAGTAAATTCAGCCTTAAGTATTTTGCGTGACAATTTTCAGAGATATTGTATGGCAATTAAGAGAAACAGCGGTTTCGATTGCTTCTGGAGTATAAAGTCCACACAAGAATTTCTACACAGATTAGATTCGACACAAGTTCATTCATTGCAAGTTTTCGATTTTTCAACCTTATATACGAATCTTGATCAAAAATTGATTGAAGATCACATATTCGCTATTATGGATTTAGTGTTTAATTCCTCAAATAGAAAATTTATTTCCATTGGATATGATAAGTCCTTTTGCTGAATGAAAAAATATAGTGGCTATCACTGTTTTGATAAACAGAAGTTAAAAGAAGCCATACATTTCCTATTATCACAGACCTACGTCACATTCGGTAATTTAGTTTTCAGGCAGATTAAAGGCATTCCAATGGGAGGAAATTCTAGTCCACTCCTAGCTGACCTATTCCTCTTACACTGCGAATATGTTTTTATGCAAATTTGATAAAAACTAAGAAATATCATTTAGCACGCTTGTTATCACCTACATCAAGATACATAGACGATATATGTGTAGTCAATTATAAACACTTTAATTCGTTGATTCAAAGAATTTATCCACCTGACTTGTTGGCGGAGAGAAATGGTGATAACAATAAAGAGGTAGTTTACCTTGATGTGAAAATACAAATCTCACAGAGCAGCTTGAGAACTTCAGTATATCACAAGGTAGATGACTTCTCTTTCTTTGTGGTGCAACTGACTTTTCCGGAGAGTATGATCCATTACAGATGGCCCTTCAAGTTTTTGCGTCGCAGGTAGTCAGATATTGTAGAATATGCTCGAAGTTACAAGACGCTATACACAAAACTAACAAGACACTAAATATCATGAAATCTAGAGGTTATTCTCAGCATGACTTGATGAGTACACAGAAAAGTCTCTCACAAGGCATAATGAATCGCTTCACAAATATGGTCTTTTCTCGGCTCGACAATTCACTTCACTCTGTGAATTTCAATGAGGCACGCGACCAACAAACGACTCACATTTTCCTTAATGCCTTGCTGCATAGGTGAATAAACGACTAACAATGACTTGTAGCCATCATATTGGAGGGGGCGTTGAAGAGTGAATACAGAGCGCTTAGCGTGGCTTACGGGAGATGAGAGAGCTCCCATTCTTAAGTCTTGATGTATGAGGCGAAGTTTGTGTAAAGGCGGATTACATATTTATCACACAGCGATTACATCTTTATGGGATTCGAGGATGAACAGGATCTGTTTACTTGTGGGAATCGAAAAGGCAAAGATTGATGTACAGGATTTGTTTACATGTGAGGATCGCAAAAGCATACTGTATTTATTGATGGGTTGAATTTAATGACAGGATCTGTTTACATGTGGGAAACGCAACAATTGAATGATGTCTGATTTATCTTTGCACATATCTTTCTAGACATATCATTACCTATTCAGTATTTTGTCTGCCACTATGTGTGGGACCCCGCTCGTCTGGGTTTGAGTGTTCAGGTTAGGGGTCGAAACACAACTAGACGAGTACCTGCTGATGACTGACGGACTGCAGTATAATGTTTTATATCCCTTAATCGGTAGCTGAAGTAGTGGTCGATGTATTGTAATTAAAATGAAGAAATGTGGAATTACATGAAGTACTATAGACGTATGAAGAAACTGGCGATAACAAATTCAAGTGAAGAAATAGTATTTTCCATGTGTAGTCTTAGGTATAGTGTGTATAGTTTCATTGCTTTCGGTGTAGTAGAGTGTCATTGTAGTTCTATTGTTTACCTCCATTATCCACTTTCAACTTATCCACTTAGTGTAGTGTCAGATATCGTTCACTTGTAATCAGTGTAGTAGCATCGTTGTATTTCCATATTTTACTCCACTTTTCAATTTTTATTCATCGGTTTCTGTTGTTTTATAATATCCATTTTTAATTTCCTTACCTATGGTGACCATTGTCTTATTCTATTTCCACTATCAGCATCTGTAGTCAGTACAGTATATTAGAAGTCTGTTTTGAACGTGTATACGGCAGTGTTTGGAATCTATGGTATTTTAGTATATTAACAGTAAGAATGAGTAGTATTACAAGTCTTAAGATTTCCATTTTTACCAGATATTGGGCCAAAGCTGATCAATTTTAATTCGTTGCCACGAGAAAGCTACATTGAGTTCTTTTAAGAACTGATTAATCCAATGGTTACTGTAGCATTGCCTTTGTACACTTGCGGATTGGAGAACGCCATCAGTCCTCCTTAGGACTACTTTAACTAATAATTTAAATTAGTAAGCATTATATTCTATTATAAATGGCTACTGGGATGACTTTCATCATCGTATGAGAA